>JASEVX010000008.1:73923626-74076894 GCA_031761405.1 Serripes groenlandicus | reverse complement strand
CGTGGATCAGACTGTCAGGGGTATATACCTTTGTATAGCGTGGATCAGACTGTCAGAGGTATATACTTTTGTATAATGTGGATCAGACTGTCAGGGGTATATAGCTTTGTATAACGTGGATCAGACTGTCAGGGGTATATAGCTTTGTATGACGTGGATTAGACTGTCAGGGGTATATAGCTTTGTATAATGTGGATCAGACTGTCAGGGGTATATAGCTTTGTATAACATAGATCAGACTGTCAGAGGTATATACCTGTGTAATTTAACATGGATCAGGCTGTCAGAGGTATATACCTTTGTATGACGTGGATTAGACTGTCAGAGGTATATACCTTTGTATAACGGGGATCAGGCTGTCAGAGGTATATACCTTTGTATAACGTGAATGAGACTGTCAGAGGTATATACCTTTGTATAATGTGGATCAGACTGTCAGAGGTATATACCTTTATATTACTTGGATTAGACTGTCAGAGGTATATACCTTTGTATAACGTGGATTAGAATGTCAGAGATATATACCTTTGTATAACATGGATCAGACAGTCAGGGGTATATACCTTTGTATAACGTGGATTAGAATGTCAGAGATATATACCTTTGTATAATGTGGATCAGACTGTCAGGGGTATATACCTTTGTATAACATGGATTAGACTGTCAGGGGTATATAGCTTTGTATAACGTGGATCAGACTGTCAGAGGTATATACCTGTGTATAATGTGGATCAGAATGTCAGGGGTATATACCTTTGTATAACGTGGATCAGACTGTCAGAGGTATATACCTTTGTATAACGTGGATCAGACTGTCAGAGGTATATACCTGTGTATAATGTGGATCAGACTGTCAGGGGTATATACCTTTGTATAACATGGATCAGACTGTCAGAGGTATATACCTGTGTATAATGTGGATCAGACTGTCAGGGGTATATACCTTTGTATAACGTGGATCAGACTGTCAGGGGTATATACCTTTGTATAACATGGATCAGCCTGTCAGAGGTATATACCTTTGTATAACATATTGCATCTTGCCAGGCTAGTCATTAATATTGTTCTGTCCTTGGTAAAAACAAATCATGAATTGCTTAATAAGCAGCATCTAAACCTGGCAGGAGGAATTAGACTTGGCAATGGATCATTAACCCTTTCCCTCATATAGACGCTTTTTGACGCCTCTGCAGCAGACAGCTTTTTAAAAACATAGTGACAAAAGAAGAAATTGCTCAAGACGAGCAATTTCTCCTTTTGCCACCATCTTTTCCACTTTTAGTCATAGGTTATCCATTTATTTATAGAGATTTTCTATTTTTTGACAAAATATGTTCAAAGTCGTCTGCTGCAGAATTGTCGTATGAGGGAAAGGGTTAAGCTCATTTATTGTTTATCCATTGTTTTTTATAAACAATGCAGGTCTAAATTGGCAAAAAAAAAGGCAAGACAGTGGATTCCAACTTCAACAACTAGATTGATAGGAGTTAGACTGACTAAATAAACATTGAGGAGCTTACTCAGGCATACATAAATCGGCAAATATCATGAACTGAAAAAACAAATCATGAAATGCTCAATAAATAACATACAGACGTGGCAGCCCTCTGAAAGGAGAAATTTACCTTAGAAATGGATCATTAAGCGAGACATTCATCCATCAAGAAGATAAAAATAAGATTTCTCATTACGTAGACTTGGCTACTGTTGAGGCATGAACTGAAGTTGGCTCAAGTACTCTCCTTATTTATGGTTTTACTGTTCCAAGTGAAGGTCAGAAGTTATATGGAATGTTCTATGTCAGTATGCAATTCCATATTACTTCTTACCTACTGAGATGATATAGAAAATTCCATATTACTTCTTATCTACTGAGATGATATAGAAAATTCCATATTACTTCTTACCTACTGAGATGATATAGAAAATTACATATTACTTCTTATCTACTGAGATGATATAGAAAATTTCATATTACTTCTTACCTATTGAGATGATATAGCTGAGATGATGTTCATAATTACATATTACTTCTTACCTATTTAGATGATGTACACAATTACATATTACTTTTTACCTACTGAGATGGTGTAGAAAACTCGATATTTCTTCTAACTTACTGAGGTGATGTAGAAAACTTTAAACTTCTCCTAATTATCCTACTTTGATGGAAACAAAATCCATATTATTTCTAACCTTAGAGTTTGACAATGTAAAAGATTACATTTTAGGACATCTAAGTATCAATTCAATGTAGTAGTTGCAATAGCAACTCTTTATATAGAGGTCTAATTAACCCTTTCCCTCTTACAACAATTCTGCAGCAGACGACTTTGAACATATTTTGTCAAAACATGGGAAATCTCCATAATTAAATGGATAACCTATGACGAAAAGTGGAAAACATTGTGGCAAAAGGAGAAATTGCACGTTTTGTGCAATTTCTTCTTTTGTCACTATGTTTTCAAAAAGCCGTCTGCTGCAGAGGCATCAGAAAGCGTCTATATGAGGGAAAGGGTTAAAGTTCATCAATATTTTTATCACTTCAAAAAGACAGATTTTAGAAGTTAATTTTAGAAAATGACATCTGCATTGATGTATAACATTTGCTTAGAAATTAAATCCTTTAAAATAGTTATATTGGCATAATATGTTATGAAGTTAGAAGAGCTAGACAAAGAAGCCTCTGTTATATGGCAAAAAACCTGCATGATATACAATTCCAAAATAATAAAAAAAAAAATGTAAAAAATCGTCAAAGTCACTTCAAAGATAAGTCATTTTATTTCTTATATGAATTTTTTGTGCAATCAAATTTAGATAATGGAAATTAGATACACGCATCTTTTTCCAGAAAATGTTAAGACAAAAGCAAATTGGCATGATTTGCAATGAATGGATAACCTCCAGCAAAATGGTATAATAAGTTTCAATGAATTATAAATGGATTAATTAAAGTTTTACAATAAATGCACTGTCTTGCCACAGCCTTCACATTTAACCCTTTCCCTCATATGACAATTCCGCAGCAGACGACTTTGAACATATTTTGTCAAATCATAGAAAATCTCTATAATTAAATGGATAACCTATGACTAAAAGTGGAAAACATTGTGGCAAAAGGAGAAATTGCTCGTTTTAAGCAATTTCTTCTTTTGTCACTATGTTTTCAAAAAGCTGTCTGCTGCAGAGGCATCAGAAAGTGTCTATATGAGGGAAAGAGATTTTCCATTGTTTGCCAAAATATGTTAAAAGTCGTCTGCTGCAGAATTGTTGTATGAGGGAAAGGGTTGATGTCCATTGATGTCAGGATAAGCTTGCTGGTAATGATAATTGACCAAAGAAACATAATGATATGAGCTGAAATTATGTATATGGCTTTGTAATCAAGTGTCACAGATCAAGTTCACCTTTCCTCGAATTTCGTCAAATTTGAATGAGTTATGCCCCTTTTTGGACTTAGAATATTTGTTTTCCGCACTTTTTTTCTACATGCTTTGATGTATTGAGCTGAAATTATGTATATGGGTTTGTAATCAAGTGTCACAGATCAAGTTCAGATTTCCTGGGATTTCGTCAGTTTTGAATGAGTTATGCCCCTTTTTGGACTTAGAATATTGGTTTTCCGCACTTTTTTTTTTCCTACATACTTTGAGCTATTGACCTGAAATTTTGTATATGGCTTTGTAATTATGTGTCACAGATCAAGTTCAGATTTCCTGGGATTTCGTCAGTTTTTGAATAAGTTATGCCCCTTTTTGGACTTAGAATATTTGTTTTCCGCACTTTTTTTTTACATGCTTTTATGTATTGAGCTGAAATTATGTATATGGCTTTGTAATCAAGTGTCACAGATCAAGTTCACATTTCCTCGAATTTCGTCAATTTTTTAATGAGTTATGCCCCTTTTTGGACTTAGAATATTGGTTTTCCGCACTTTTTTCCTACATGCTTTTATGTATTGAGCTGTAATTATGTATATGGCTTTGTAATCAAGTGTCACAGATCAAGTTCACATTTCCTCGAATTTCGTCAATTTCTGAATGAGTTATGCCCCTTTTTGGACTTAGAATATTTGTCAATTTCTGCATGAGTTATGCATTTTTCATAGTTTCCCATTATTCTTTAACAACTTATTCCTGAACGGGCGTATTATTTACCGTTTGCGGTACTCTTGTTTATAATCGATTATCGGTTACAATCGCTTTGCCTCATTTGATTAGACATCGATTATATAATCGGTTCATACAGTATTGTATTTAACAAGCCTCAATGTTCGCAATGCTTCTTATTATTGATTTGATAACAAATATACCGGCTTAATGTTTTGTCTTTACTAGGTTGTATCATTTTATTGCCAAAAATACACTTTTTTTGGATCTCAAGTTGTTGTATTTACATGCTAGCCTACCACACATGAGTTTTCAAACATGACTGTGAGAGTAATCTCCCTTGTGAAAGCGAGAATATTAATTATTAATCAAGCATAAATGAAGCGAAAAAGGAGAACCGATTGATAATCGATTGTGGTAAAATGCAATCGATTATCGCTATCGTGATGCATATCCGATCAACTTTCGATTATAATCAATCATCGGCCCAACACTATTGGAAGCCAAGTAAAACACGATTAAACAACTTTTGTATCAACAATATCCAATATCATATAGACGCTTTTTGACGCCTTTGCAGCAGACGGCTTTTTGAAAACATAGTGACAAAAGAAGAAATTGCTCAAAATCAACAATTTCTCCTTTTGCCACAATGTTTTCCACTTTTAGTCATAGGTTATCCATTCAATTATAGAGATTTTCTATTTTTAGCTCTACTGGCAAAAGGCCAGAAGGGCTTAAGATGTGGTGATTTGTCCTGAGTGCGTCCGTCCGTCCGTCCGTAAACAATTTCTTGTTAACACGATACAGTCTTCACTTTTGATTGTATCTCAACCAAACTTATACAGTAGTTAGATATCCATGAGAGCTTGGTTCCTTTCGAAAACCAGCCACAGATCCGCCCATGCATGACTGGATTATGGCCCTTGAAATGGTCAAAATTGCTATAAAAGAGCTTGTTAACACGATACAGTCTTCACTTTTGATTGTATCTCAACCAAACTTATACAGTAGTTAGATATCCATGAGAGCTTGATTCCTTTTGAAAACAAGCCAGATCCGCCCCATGCATGACTGAATTATGGCCCTTGAAATTGTCAAAATTGCTATAATAGGGCTTGTTAACATGATACAGTCCTTATTTTTGATTGTATCTCAATCAAACTTATACAGTAGTTAGATATCCATGAGAGTTTGGTTCATTTCTAAAAAACGGCCAGATCTACCCATGCATGGCTGGATTATGGCCCTTGAAATTGTCAAAATTGCTATAATACAGCTTTTGAACACAATAGAGCTTCCATTTACTATCTGATATTCACCAAACTTGATGGTATTTGAATATTGATGACATATTGGTTCCTTTTGAAACAAGCCAGATCAATGCCAGTAGAGCATAGGCCCTCATGGGCCTCTTGTTTGATAACATATGTTCAAAGTCGTCTGCTGCAGAATTGTCGTATGAGGGAAAGGGTTAAGAGGAGCATGTGATTGTGACAGAGCTGAAAATAAAGATTCTGGCTGACTTTGATGCAGTAAAAAGTTATTTGATATCATTTCCCACACATGCTGGTAAATTACTTCTGTTTTGTTGTAGATAAATTTTCTTTTTTCTCCCCTCCTTGCAGAAATAATTTTGTTTTAATGAGTTAATCTTGTTTAATTGAGTGGAGTGGAAGTGTTTTTTTACTTGTTTAAGTGGTTCATTTCCATTCTGTTTAATTATAATTCTTGAAGAACCCTCTATCTGTTAATGCGTTTACAATCCATGGACTGCTTTCAGTCCCCATTTACCAGCTCTCTCAGTAAATTTTAGAATTCTTCATGGCTTTTTAAGTCTTTCTCACATACAACAAATCTGCAGCAGATGACATTGAAAACATCAGGGTAGAAATAAGGACAGTTTCTATAAATGATGGTATAATTATGTCTCCCCTTCTCCGAAAGGGGGGACATGCTGTATTTGTAGTTATTATGTCTCCCCTTCTCCGAAAGGGGGGACATGCTGTATTTGTAGTTATTCTTATTCTTATTCTTCTTCTTCTTAACTTTTGTTTGTCCAGAGCAGAACTCAGAAACTACTTGAAGTAATTGATTGAAACTTGGAACATAGATAGATGGCAATGTGAAGTTGTGCACCTTGCAAGAATTATAACTCTGGGCCACTTTGTTGCAAAGTTATCTGCCCTTGTTCAATATTTTAATAGTGTAAACTTTGTCCAGAGCAGAACTCAGAAACTACTTGAAGGAATTTATTGAAACTTGGAACATATATAGATGGCAATGTGAAGTTGTGCACCTTGCCATAATTATGAGTTATCTCCCCCGTGTTCAATATTTTAATAGTGTAAACTTTGTTCAGAGCAGAACTCAGAAACTACTTGAAGGAATTTATTGAAACTTGGAATATAGTTAGATGGCAATGTGAAGTTGTGCACCTTGCAAGAATTATGAGTTATCTCCCCCTTGTTCAATATTTTAATAGTGTAAACTTTGTCCAGAGCAGAACTCAGAAACTACTTGAAGGAATTTATTGAAACTTGGAACATAGATATATGGCAATGTGAAGTTGTGCACCTTGCAATAATTATGAGTTATCTCCCCCTTGTTCAATATTTTAATAGTGTAAACTTTGTCCAGAGCAGAACTCAGAAACTACTTGAAGGAATTTATTGAAACTTGGAACATAGATAGATGGCAATGTGAAATTGTGCACCTTGCAATAATTATGAGTTATCTCCCCTTGTTCAATATTTGAATAGTGTAAACTTTCTCCAGAGCAGAACTAAGAAAGTACTTAAAGGAATTTATTGAAACTTGGAATATAGACAGATGGCAATGTGGAGTTGTGCACCTTGCAAGAATTATAACTCTGGGCTACTTCGTTGCAAAGTTATCTCCCCTTGTTCAATATTTTAATAGTCATTGACAAACTGCAATGGGGAGACATATGTTTTTTCATAAAAACAACCTTTCTAGTTATTAAAGTGAGTTGAAAACAATGTGTGCAAAAAAGAAGAAATGGCTGACAAGGAGCCTATCTCGTTTTGCCTAAATGTTTTCAAATGTCGTCTGCAGCCGATCCCTCAAGATAGGTCTGCATGTGGGGAAGGGTTAAACAGATGTCTCAGGCAAAGCTCTAACGCCGTTTTTAACAATTTCTCAGTTATATCACGGCGGCCAGTTCACCTACTCATGCATTTCCTGGTTTTCTCACACCAGTACTCCACACAACAATCTTTCCAAGCAACTGGCTGCTTTTCCACATAGACTTAGCCCATTGGTGGAAGACGAATGACGCATGTCGCATTGACTTTTGTCAATCGTCGGAAAGAAAGTAGGCCGAGCCGGGACTCGAACTCATAACCCTGGATTGACAGCCCGCGTCGCTACCGACTGAGCTACCGCGGCTCGACTGTTTCACTTATAATGTGTATATAGTTTCTGAAATATTTACATTTTATGGGGGTGTTTAAGCCCATTGAATAAGCTATACCTATGTTTTGTCCTCGTCACTGTAGGAAAAAACATTGTCTTGAAAAGGAGGAGTGAACAGGCCTTTACCCACAATATCTTTCTTTTGACTCAATTAAACCCTATAGTGTGGGTACTCGATAGAATTGTTGCCGACACAGTGTTTTTGAAAACCCAATGTATAGGGTTTAACCCTTTCCCTCATATAGATGCTTTCTGACGCCTCTGTAGCAGACGGCTTTGTGAAAACATAGTGACAAAAGAAGAAATTGCACAAAACGTGCAATTTCTCCTTTTGCCACAATGTTTTCCACTTTTTGTCATAGGTTATCCATTCAATTATGGAGATTTTCTTTTTTTTGACAAAATACCTTTAAAGTCGTCTGCTGCAGAATTGTCGTATGAGGGAAAGGGTTTAAGTATCCCATAAGATTTTTTAAATTTGAAAAAAGTTGGGAGTGTTCAGTGTAGATTATTATTTTAGTGAAGACCTGGAAACTTCATCATGATCATTAACTCTTTTCCCCCCTGCAGATGTATTTTGCCGTGAATGCAGCAGATAGCTTTGAAAACAGTATGACAAAAGTAGCAACTTCTCATTTTTCTACAATGTTTGCAAATTGTATTCAATAATTATACTTTCATTTATCTAAAGATATATTCCATATTTTTGGCAGACTTTTTAAATTTGTCCTTTTTGTTGTACTATAGGAAAGGGTAGGTAATTAGTGACAATTATAGAACAGGATAGCATAGATCTTTGAACCATTACACCATATGTAATATACCGGATAATTGTAAAAACTTCCTGACAAACGAATCACTCAAGAAAGAGCAATTTGTTTACTATTTTCCCATGCATTACAAAACAATTAACAATTATTAATGACACTTATTCCTGCAATTATATATATGACAAGCCTGCCAGGTTGTAGAAATATTAGCGATAAGAGTCAGCATGCTAATCTGTTATCGGAGAGTCAATTTGAGCAATTATTAAACCCCCTTCAAAGAAGAGGGGGTATTATAGGAGTCACTGTGTCTGGTTGTCTGTCTGTCTGTCTGTCGGTCGGAAGCCATATTATATCCAGCCTATTTTTTACAAACCACTAGGTGGAATTCAATAAAATTTTACATGAAGCTTCTATACCGAGAGGAGATGTGCATATATCCTAAAGGGGTTACAATTGCATGTTATTTTACAGAGTTATGGCCCTTTTACTTATTAAGTTATGGTGTAGGTCAAGGTTCTGTTTAGGGGGTATTCATCATCTTCAGTGATAGTTCTAGTTTTTACTCCCTTCTCTTTGCAACGTTATCTAAAGTCGCAAACTGGAAATCTGTCCAAAGATGTGGTGTTCAAGAAAGGCAAATTGTAAACAAACTTTTATTGAAAAAAATAAGTTTTTATGTCTGTCATTCCGTAATATCTTGGAAACTACTTGACTTGCCAAAGTAATTTTTACAGCATGTATTCCCATTTGAGTCAAATCATGGAAAAGAGCTACCTTTGTGGTTTTGAGACCAGCGAAGATCCAGACCTGTCTTACATTAGGATGGATCGTCTCTGTTCCCTTTCTTCACCCACAAGCCCCCTGGAGGCCATTGGAGAGACAGGTTAGGACCAAACATTTATGTAATTTGATTGTTACAGTCTTAAATTAGAAAACAGCCAAAGGTTTTTGACGTGACTTGATAAAAATTTGGTAACTGTAATTTATCCACGTCACACAAACACTCAAGTTTTAGACTTTGCAACAAGTAGAGGTCCAGATTGACCTGCACCTTCACACAGTTTGATCCTCATCTGCCCTGTTTACCATTTAGTCCAACAGAAATTAAGCCTGTAGAAAATGAGGCATGACCAATGAACAGATATGCAAGTTAATTGTTATTTCCATTACTTTCAGAATCTTGGAAAAGTCAATTTGTTTATGGCCTGGACATTTCATGGATGATATCAGTCCTTACATCAGATTGTGAAGAAATTTTATCTACACTCCATGAGCTTTTTAAACCCTTTCCCTCATACGACAAATCTGCAGCAGACGACTTTGAACATATTTTGTCAAAAATTGAAAAATCTCTATAATTGAATGGATAACCTATGACTAAATGTGGAAAACATTGTGGCAAAAGGAGAAATTGCTTGTTTTGAGCAATTTCTTCTTTTGTCACAATGTTTTCTAAAAGCCGTCTGCTGGAGAGGCGTCAGAAAGCGTCTATATGAGGGAACGGGTTAACTACTTTAATGTCAGCCGATCTAGATATTAACATCCTGGATCCTCAACAAGTTCTCACATGAATATAAACTTTATGTTATATATTGCGAAAATTCATTGACTATGATATTGGGATAACATCAAGTGTTCCACTGCACCCGAAACTAGGTTGAATTCCGTACCATCATGAATGACTGTGTTATTGAGATTATGGCAATTAGTTCACTTCACTCTAAACTAGGTTGACTCCGTACCATCATGAATGACAGTGTTATTGAGATTATGGCAATTAGTTCACTGCACTCGAAACTAGACTGACTCCGTACCATCATGAATGACTGTGTTATTGAGATTATGGCAATTAGTTCACTTCACTCTAAATTAGGTTGACACGGTATCATCATGAATGATTATGTAATTGGGCTTATGGCAACTCATCTACTGTGCTGGAAACAAGGTTGACTCAGTACCATCATGAATAACCATGTTATTGGGATAACATCAATTGGTCCATTGCACTCAAAACTAGGTTGACACAATACCATTGTGATCTTCGAAACTAGGTTGACTCTGTACCATCATGAATGATAGTGAAATTGAGATTACATCAATTATAGTCTATCACACTGGAAACTAGATTGACTTGGTACGACTTTGAATGACCATGCACTTGGAATTACCACAATTGGTCCACTGCACTCTAATGAAGGTTGACTTCGTACCATTGTGAATGATTGTATAATTGGGATAACCACAATTGGTCCACTGCACTCCAATGGAGGTTGACTTGGTACCATTGTGAATGATTGTGTAATTGGGATTACCACAATTGGTCCACTGCACTTCAATGAAGGTTAGCTAGGTACCATTGTGAATGACCATACAATTGGAATTACTACAATTGGTCCACTGCACTCTAATGAAGGTTGACTTTGTACCATTGTGAATGATTGTATAATTGGGATAACCACAATTGGTCCACTGCACTCCAAACAAGGTTGACTCGGTACCATTTCGAATGATTGTGTAATTAGGATTACCACAATTTGTCCACTGCACTCCAATGAAGGTTGACTCAGTACCATTAATTGTGAATGATTGTGTATTTGGGATTACCACAATTGGTCCTATGCACTCCAAACAAGGTTGACTCAGTACCATTGTGAATGATTGTGTATTTGGGATTACCACAACTGGTCCACTGAATTCCAAACAAGGTTGACTTTGTACCATGGTGAATGATTGTGTAATTAGGATTACAGCAATTGGTCCTATGCACTCCAAACAAGGTTTACTCGGTACCATTTTAAATGTGTAATTAGGATTACGGCAATTGGTCTGCTGCACTTGAAACTAAGTGACGTGGTACCATTTTGGTACCATGAAATTGGGATTACATCATTTAGTCCACTGCACTTGAAACAAAGTGACTCGGTTCTGGCATGAATGTTTCATTTACCCTGTCTCTCTATTATTGCCTAACTCTGACTAACATTCAAGAAAGTACCATGTTTACCCATTTACCTAGTGCAATGGATCGAATGCTTGATTAGATAATGTTCACAATACTGGTTGATAAGCATTGTGAAAAGGGAGAGATTTAGCTCATTTTGTCTCCATTTATATCTTACGATTGTAACAAAGCAGACCTCAAAGGTGGGCATGTCCCGCCTTCTCTGTGGGGACTGCCATGTTGGTTAAGTGGTTACAACAGCTGTGACGAGAGCGGGATAACAGGGTTTGATCCCCGATCAGGTCATACAAAAGACTTTTAAACTATTAGTAGTGGCTTCCTTCTTTGGTTGCTCAGGTAAAGCATTTCATCTGATGGGCCGGTGTCAGTATAAGTTTAACCCTTTCCCTCATATGACAATTCTGCAGCAGACGACTTTGAACATATTTTGTCAAAACATAGAAAATCTCTATAATTGAATGGATAACCTATGACTAAAAGTGGAAAACATTGTGTCAAAAGTAGAAATTGCTCATTTTGAGCAATTTCTTCTTTTGTCACTATGTTTTCAAATAGCCGTCTGCTGCAGAGGCGTCAGAAAGCGTCTATATGAGGGAAAGGGTTAACAGCAGTACTCGTAATTCACCCAGGGAATGCCATGGTTTGACTGTCGAAAACGGCACGAAGCACCAAACAAACTAATCTTCCATGTGGGTCTCTGTCAACCCATGCCCACATACAGACTCTTTCTTAAGCTTCTGCAGGAGATGACTTTTGTAAACATTGTGGCAAAAGGAGAAATTGCTCAAAATAAGCAATTTCAACATTTGCCACAGCGTTTTCAACTCTATTTATAATTAAACTTTCATTTAAAGAGATTTTCCTTAACCCTTTCCCTCATATAAACACTTTCGGACGCCTCTGCAGCAGACGGCTTTTTGAAAACATAGTGACAAAAGAAGAAATTGCACAAAACGTGCAATTTCTCCTTTTGCCACAATGTTTTCCACTTTTCATCAAAGGTTATCCATTCAATTATGGAGATTTTCTATGTTTTGACAAAATACGTTTAAAGTCGTCTGCTGCAGAATTGTCGTATGAGGGAAAGGGTTAATATGACCATATATTTGCTTATATGTTTTCGAAGTCATTCTGCTTCAGATATTTTGTATGCTTGAAAGGGTTAACGATTTTACAAATATTTTCATATAACAAATTGTAAATAATTATTATGAATGAACCAAACGTATAGGAGATGAATCAGTCTCAGGTTTAATGATTAAGTTAAAAATATTATGAGCAATTTCTCCTTTTGCCAATTTTTTTTTTTCAAAAGTTGTCTGCCAGTCATGTATCAGTATGGCCGAGCCCCTGTAGCTCAGTCGGTAGCGACGCGGGCTGTCAATCCAGGGGTTGTGAGTTTGAATCCCAGCTCGGCCAACTTTCTTTCCGACGATTGACAAAAGTCAATGCGACATGCGTCATTCGTCTTCCACCAATGGGCTAAGTCTATGTGGAAAAGCAGCCAGTTGCTTGGGAAGATTGTTGTGTGGAGTACTGGTGTGAGAAAACCAGGAAATGCACGAATAGGTGATCTGGCCGCCGTGATATAACTGAGAAATTGTTAAAAACAGCGTTAAACCCCAATCAATCAATATATCAGTATGCCTCTGTTTGTGTTAAAGGCTTGCAGCAGTCTTTCTTGTCTACATTGATGCCTTCCAAAGTCTGCATATTCTGAGGTCAAAGTCAGTAAATAACTCTTGTGTTTGAAGGTAATGAAAGTCAGTGTAAAGTTGGTCTTACTTTGTTATGGTATAAAAACATTTCTGAATTTAGACCTCTCAAAAATGTTTGAGCAAACAGATAGACAGAAATCTGGATGGAAATTATTACTGAGAGAAAGGAAGACACAGAACTTACAATTTAGGGTGATCTCGGGTGATGAGAGTGTCAGTGAAAAGTTTGTCAGAGTTGGTGAAGAAAAGTCAAACATGTCTAAACTAACAAGTTCACTATGTCAAGAAACTACTAACAAACTTGTCAGACTGGTGAATAGTTCCAATAATTGGTAACTGATAAATCGGCTTTTTTTGTATACAGCCAAGAACCATTTCCCTTGTGTAGACGCTTTCTGACGGCGCTGAAACATTGTGGGGAAAGGAGATATTTTTCAGTCTTCTGCTGCAGATTTGTTGTATGTGGGAAATGTTTAACTCTTTTTATTTACGCTGGTATATATATAAACACCTCTGCTGCAGATGGAATTTCATAAAAAAAAAAAATTTGCAAATGGAAAAATTGTTTGTATGTTTTTTTTTGTATTATATATCTACCAACTCAGGAAACAGATTTTCCAAATTAAAATGTTAACTAACCCTTTTCTCTGATATTGGCAACATTAAATGACTTGCTGCAGACAGACACTTAAAATGTTGCAGGATATGCAAGAATAGTACTCCCAATGGCTTTAATAAATTGTACAACACACTATTATCAAGAAAAATGAGAAATTGCCCTTTTTTTCCCACAATAAAATAATGTCTGTTGCAGGGCCTTCTAAAGCATTCTTCGAAAGGGAGGCTTTTCATTTTTACCTCACCTGTATAACAAATTTGTTGTATATGGGAGAAATGGTTCAAACATAACCCTTTCCCTCATACGACAATTCTGCAGCAGACGACTTTGAACGTATTTTGTCAAAACATAGAAAATCTCAATAATTGAATGGATAACCTATGACAAAAAGTGGAAAACATGGTGGCAAAAGGAGAAATTGCACGTTTTGTGCAATTTCTTCTTTTGTCACTATGTTTTCAAAAAGCTGTCTGCTGCAGAGGCGTCAGAAAGCGTCTATATGAGGGAAAGGGTTAAAAGATAAATTTATTATATCAACCTGATAGGTTTACAACTCGATCTTGTATACCTGATCTGATATACCCTTAGAAGTGTGTCTACTTTTGAGAATTTTTAATATCTGTACTACTTGAAGATTAAAGATTTCAATGTATATGAACCATATCGGGTTATTTAAAGGTACTGAAATCCAGAAAAAGGATATTATAGTCAAAGTTTTAAAACTGTTCAAAAGTTATCTTGAAACATTAGAATCATAATTCTGGGATAAAATTAGAGTAATTATTTCAATTTCCAGTACCATTATAAAACATCTAAATATTGATTGTTTATGCTTTATTTTTTTACTGGGTAGACATACCAAGTAAGCCAAATTAAAATTGTACATTTTCATCATGACTTTCAATTGACAGCTTTTCAAGATTTACTGGCAAAATAGTTTTGAACTATTTATTACTAGTACTTTGTTGTCACTATTGGTAATATTTGCGGATGTTTCAACATTTCAAAATTTGGATCTCTATCTGGAGTTCAGCACTTTTAATGTCTTACTGACTTTCCGTAATCCTGTAAAGGTACATTGAGGTCATACCAATGGGGCTTAACCCTTTCCCTCATACGACAATTTTGCAGCAGACGACTTTGAACATATTTCGTCAAAAAATGGAAAATCTCTTTAATTGAATGGATAACCTATGACTAAAAGTGGAAAACATTGTGGCAAAAGCAGAAATTGCTCGTTTTGAGCAATTTCTTCTTTTGTCACTATGTTTTTAGCTCACCTGTGCACGAAGTGCTCAGGGTGAGTTATTGTGATCGCCCTATGTCCGGCGTCCGTTGTCCGTCGTCCGTCAACATTTTCTCCTCTGTAACCGGTGGGTCAACTGGGATGAAACTTCACAGAAAGCATCCTCTCAATGTCCTCACCAGAATTCCTTAAAATTTTTGGGATCCATGCAGAATTCTGGTTTCCATGGCAACGAAATGAAAAAAACTTCAAAATTCTTAAAAAATCTTCTCCTCCAAAAGTGTCAGGCCGATTTTCAAATAATTTTGTAGAAATGTTCCTTGGGTGACCCTCTATCAGATTCCTTCAAGCAATGTTGATTGGTTGAAAAACATGGCCGCCAGGGGGCGGGGCTATTTTGCCTTTTATGGTTATAGTGAAAACTTAAAAAATCTTCAACATCTTCTCCTCAGTAACCAGTGGGTCAATTGGGATGAAACTTCACAGAAAGCATCCTCTCAATGACCTCACCAGAATTCCTTCAAATTATTGGGATCCATGCAGAATTCTGGTTTCCATGGCAACGAAACGAAAAAAACTTCAAAATTCTTCTCCTCCCAAATTGGTTGGCAGATTTTGAACTTATTTTGTAGAAATGTTCCTTGGGTGACTCTCTATCAGATTCCTTGAAGCCATGTTGATTGGTCGAAAAACATGGCCGCCAGGGGGGGCGGGGCTTTTTTGCCTTATATAGCTATAGTGCAAACTTAAAAAATCTTCTTCTCCAAAAGTGTCAGGCCGATTTTCAAATAATTTTGTAGAAATGTTCCTTGGATGACCCTCTATCAGATTCCTTCAAGCCATGTTGATTGGTCTAAAAAACATGGCCACAAGGGGTCGGGGCTATTTTGCCTTTTATGGCTATAGTGAAAACTTAAAAAATCTTCTCCTCCAAAACTGTCAGGCCGATTTTCAAATAATTTTGTAGAAATGTTCCTAGGGTGACCCTCTATCAGATTCCTTCAAGCCAAGTCGATTGGTCGGAAACTATGTCCGCCAGATGGCGGGGCTTATATAGCTAAAGTGAAAAAAAAAATCAGGTGAGCGATTCCAGGGCCATCATGGCCCTCTTGTTTTAAACAGCCGTCTGCTGCAGAGGTGTCAGAAAGCGTCTATATGAGGGAAAAGGTTAATGGTTCTTAGTCTTTTTTGTCCAAAGATGCATCAAGGACTAAATTATAATATGCTGAAAAACAGTGAACGCTCTGTTGAAACTGGGAGCATTCATCCCTTTCCCAATTGCAGACGCATTTTGACGCAATAGCAGCAGACGACTTTTTGAAAACATTGTGGCTAAAGTTGAAATTGCAATTTCACCTTTGGCCACAATGTTTTCAACTTTATTTTACAATTAAGCTATCTTTTATGGAGATTTTTCAGGTTTTTTGTCACTATGTCTTCAAAGTCTGCTGCAGATTTGTTGTATGTGGGAAAGGGTTATGACCAAACATTGTTGTACACAGTGCAAATTCTTTTATCATCCAAGTTTAGAGAGGGGTTCATTCTAGGGCTAGCAGAGGGGTACACTCTTAACCCTTTCCCTCATATAGACGCTTTCTGACGCCTCTGCAGCAGACGGCTTTTTAAAACATGGTAACAAAAGAAGAAATTGCACAAAACGTGCAATTTCTCCTTTTGCCACAAAGTTTTCCACTTTTTGTCATAGGTTATCCATTCAATTATGGAGATTTTCTATGTTTTGACAAAATACGTTCAAAGTCGTCTGCTGCAGAATTGTCGTATAAGGGAAAGGGTTAAAGCATGCACCAAAGTTAAAATGACTCATTATGAGCAATTCCTGCCTTTGCCGAAATGTTTGACTGTTACAAAGTAGTTACCAGTAGTCTGTATCAGGTATAAAGGTAACAATTTTTCGTGAAGTCTGAATCAATTAGGATTGGTTAATGTAGGGTGAAAGAATTATCAATCTCAAATAACTTCACGAAAAATGAACATTTCACGGCTGTAATATTGGAGTAGAACGTTGATAAGATGTGCAGACTGAAGCTGCTGCCAAACTTGCACAATCAAGTGTTCATGCAGATGGTGTTTCACTTCAACCTTTACCTCGTACAGACAGCATTTTGACTCATTATTTTAGAATATGACTCTTGTATTAATTAGCATTGTGGCCAAAGAAGTCATTGCTCCTCAATTAAAGCGGTTAGTGTCATGACAACCAATTACTTCTTTGGCCAGAATGCTTAATTATACTTTCATTTATAGAAATTTTACAATATTTTTGCATGAATGTTTTCGAAGTTGTATGCTGCTGATTTGTTGTATGTGGGAAAGGTTAATACTTTACCTGATAAAGTCTGTAATTTGGACGCCTCTCTAGCACTCAGGGTTCTATTTGTTGAAAAGAGTTAAAAACATTGTGAGCAATTTCTCCTTCTGTCACAATGTTTATTAGAAGTCGTCTGCTGCAGAGGTGTCAGAAAGGGTTAAATATATTTTCCTTATTTTTGCCTTGATGTTTCAAAGTGGTCTAGCTGTACGATGGTCGATGGAACGGTTAATGCTGTTTTCAACAATATTGGTTATATAAATTATACAGCAATGTGTCCCTGGCTTTCTAACACATATAGGAATCCGCTGCTGTGGTTGAGTGGTTAGCGTCGGGGATTTCGAAACTGGGTGTCCCGGGTTCAATCCCCAGTCACGGCACTACAGTCATGGTGGAGTGCCCTTGGGCAAGGCACATTTTCTAGCCTAGTACTGGTTTGTTTACCAAGGGATCATGAATAAGTGAACTGTCACCGTGATATTACTGAAATAATGTTGAAAGCAGCGTAAAACCCCAATAAATAAATAGATAAATAAATACATTCTGTGAAGCCAACATCCTTCCTAAATTCCACATTGAATATGTCACAATGAGACTTGTCAATCTTTGCAATGAATTGTCTAGGCATGGATGGATCACATTTCCTACGACAATTCTGCAGCAGACGACTTTGAACATATTTTTGTAAAAAAATTAGAAAATCTCTATAATTGAATGGATAACCTATGACTAAAAGTGGAAAACATTGTTGCAAAAGGAGAAATTGCTTGTTTTGAGCAATTTATTCTTTTGTTACTATGTTTTCAAAAAAGATGTGTGCTGCAGATGGCGTCGGAAAGGTTACTTCTGGGTTATCCTGGCTGGATGAATCATACTTCTGAAGGATTCAGTATTGCTTTCACTTGTAAAACGTGTGTCAGATAAGAATCCAGTAGCAAAACTAAGCTGTAAGAACTCAACCGGATAAAACAGATAAATTTGACGTTATTACGAAATAACTGATAACATGAGACTTCCCTCATATATAATCCAGTTTGGTGTTTCTAGAGCAAAAAGTATCTAATAGGCTAGGAAACAATATATTCCTTATGCCTTTCCCCTCATCTAGACGCTTTCTGACATCTCTGCAGCAGACAGCTTTTTGCAAACATAGTGACAAAAGAAGAAATTGCTCAGAACGAGCAATTTCTCCGTTTGCCACTATGTTTTCCACTTTTAGTCATAGGTTATCCATTCAAATATAGAGATTTTCTACTTATTGACAAAATATGTTCAAAGTTTTCTGCTGCAGAATTGTCGTATGAGGGAAAGGGTTAAACAGTCACTTTCTGGCATCTCTGCCACAGACAACTTTTGAAAACATTTTCAATTTTATTCAATAATTATACCCCCTTCGAAGAAGAGGATGTATATAGGAGTCACTGTGTCTGGCTGTCTGTCTGTCTGTCTTGTTGGTTTGTTGCTCGGCCGGAAGCCATATTTTGTCTGGCCTATTTCTTACAAACTACTGGGTGGAATTCGATAAAATTTTACATAAAGCTTCTTTACCAAGAGGAGATGTGCATATCCTAAAGGGGTTACAATTGCATGTTATTTTACAGAGTTATGGCCCTTTTACATATTAAGTTATGGTGTAGGTCAAGTGCTGTTTAGGGGGTATTTATCATCTTCAGTGATAGCTCTAGTTTTTTCTTCATTTATAGAGAATTTCCATCTTTTTCCCTAGATGTTTTTCAAAGTTGTCTGCTGCAGATTTGTTGTATGTGGAAAAGAGTTAAATCTCTCCTATAGGTTTTTAAATTTCGGCATTAGAATTGCATTTTCTGATTGTATAATCCTCAATTTTTCCTTGTCTACATTGTCTCTAAATGATACATATACTTGTCTAGACTAACTATTTTTCCTCATATTATCTCTGTCTGAAAATAAGAATGAATGTCACCTGGTGTCAAACTGCGTAATATCACTTTTATTATGAAGTATTCAGAAGGAATCTTCTGAATTTATCTGACTAAAGATAGGTCCTCTGGTCCTATGCCATGTTTTGTATCCATAGTAACCCATTCCCACCTGCAGTCGCATTTTGTTATGTTATGGATATTAAACCCCCATCCCCGATACATGTGACCTTTGACACATTCTGAGAAAAAAAACTTTCATAAATCATATAATGCAGAGGTGTGCACAATTGTGTGTATCGGGTGCTGCAGATTTATTGTATGTGGGAAAGGGTTAACTATAACCCAATTACAACAAATCTGCAGCAACAGCTTTGAAACCATCTAGGCAAAATTATAGTTTCCATCATTTTAGATTATGATTATTAAATAGAATTAAGAACATTTTGATCACCATCATTATGAGCAATTTAGCCTTTTGTTACATTGTTCTTAAAACTCGTCTGCTGCAGATCAGCCTGCATATGGGGAAGGGTTCAGACAAAACTGGCTTGAGTGAGTAGCTAGAAACTTGATTAACCCTCGCTTTCGGCCCCTTTGCAGCAGACACTTTCAGCCCCTCTGCAGCAGATGCTTTCAGCCCCTCTGCAGCAGATGCTTTCAGCCCCTCTGCAGCAGATGCTTTCAGCCCCTCTGCAGCAGATGCTTTCAGCCCCTCTACAGCAGACGCTTTCAGCCCCTCTGCAGCAGATGCTTTCTGACCCGTCTGCAGAAGAAGACTTTTGAGCAATTTCTCTGTTTGCACCATGTTTTCAACTCTTTTCGATAATTATGCTTTCATTTCTAGACTTTTTTAATTTTTTGTCTAGATATTTTCAAAGTTATCTGCTGCAGATCTGTCATTAACCCTTTCCCACATATAGATGCTTTCAGACGCCTCTGCAGCAGACAACTTTTGAAAACATAGTGACAAAAGGAAAAATTGCTCAAAACAAGCAATTTCTCCTTTTGCCAGAGTGTTTTCAACTTTATTTAATTTTTTTCGAGATTTTTCACATTTTTGCAAATACTTTTCAAAGTTGTCTGCTGCAGATTTGCTGTATGTGGGAAAGGGTTAAGTGGGATAGGGAGGAATCCACTGAAAGAGAGGTTACAGAAAACAATCTGTCTGGAACAGAGAATGAATGTCATTATGTATTCAAACGTCACCTGTCAAAGTCCGAAAGCTTTGTACCTGATACAGAAATCTTGTGATCCCTTTACAGCAGACATGTGCTTTGAAAGCAGCATGGGGGAAGGAGCAATTATTGCTCAATTGCTCTTTTCCCATTGATATTTCAATTCTGTATCCAAAGTATTCTTTCAGTTTTCAAGATGATAAATGTTTTCCTATGTTACAGTCCCTCTAAAAATTTCATATGTGATCAATGATTTATTGAGGTTATAAATGAAGAAAAAGTTGCTGTGTATTATCCATGGCATGAATCATATACAAACATTAACCCTTTCCCTCATACAGACGCTTTCTGACGCCTCTGCAGCACAGATGGCTTTTTGAAAACCTAGTGACAAAAGAAGAAAAAATAGAAAATCTCTATAATTAAATGGAGTAAAAGTGGAAAACATTGTTGCAAAAGGAGAAATTGCTCGTTTGAGCAATTTATTCTTTTGCCACTATGTTTGCAAAAAGCCGTCTGCTGCAGAGGCGTCGAAAAGCGTCTATATGAGGGAAAGGGTTAACGTTACTGTCTATTCAATTATCATTCTTTGATTTCTAGAGGATTGCCATATTTTTGCCTGGATAATTTCATAGTCGTCTGCTGCAGAGTGAATGCAACAGAAGTAGATTGTGGATTGTGTCTGCCCAAAGAGTGAGAGGCTATGCATCAAATCCCTCTTTTGCTTAGGGCTGCAAGGCTAGCATTTGAGACAGACAGGAAATAATATTGAATTAGTTAGGATATGTAATTGGAATGTTGTTGAGAGCATGGTTAACCCTTTTTCTCATGCAACAAATTTGCTGCAGACAACTTTGAAAACATTTACGAAAAAATCTGAAAAATCGCTGTAAATGAAAGAATAATAATTAGATAGAATTGAAAACATTGTGGCATAAGGATAAATTGCTCTTCATTATGAATAGTTTCTCCTTTTGTCACAATGTTTCAATGGTTGCAGTCTTATATACCAAACATGTTTATGAGAAATAGGGTTAATTCCTGAACAATTCAATCAATGGCAATGGGGAAGGATGAAAACAATAAAAATCTGCAGCAGCCGACTGAAAATATGGTGTACTAAATTCCAGTTTTCACATAAAGAGAAAATTTGCATTTTCAGTCTCCAACATTATGGGTGAAATGTCCTCAAATCTGCAAATGATAAACAGTTAGCTTTTAGGCTATTAAAAGCCAGCATCAATTACCCATGGGTCATTAGACTATTAATTTTCTTGATAGGGTGATTAAGTTGCCAAGATGTTTGTCTGACCAGTATATGACTGTAGGATGTGTTCTCAGGACATGCATATTGCATTTGTTTAACCCTTTCCCTCATACGACAATTCTGCAGCAGACGACTTTGAACATATTTTGTCAAAGAATAGAAAATCTCTATAATTGAATGGAAAACCTATGACTAAAAGTGGAAAACATTGTGGCAAAAGGAGAAATTGCTCGGTTTGAGCAATTTCTTCTTTTGTCACTATGTTTTCAAAAAGCTGTCTGCTGCAGAGGCGTCAGAAAGCGTCTATATGAGGGAAAGGGTTAAGAAAGATGATAACAATAAGGGCTGTGCCTCATACATTATCTTTCTGAATCACATAGTGGAGTTACATTCCATCTTAACAGTTGATCAGCTAATATGTACAAATTGTATATGATCTTTAAAAATCCATGTGATGACCAGTTCTTTTTAAATAAAGAAGTATACGTGGAGCTTATTAAACAAATTTATACACCAAAACGGCAAAGAGATTCAACCATTTCTTATGAGGAGGTACGCACATTAAGCATTGGAAGGGTGGAAGATGCCAGCAAAAATACTGGAATAAAGACGTCAGACCCAAGAAAATGGCTTCCTCCTAAATCAGTGATTGAACGACTGGCAAATATGGTTCAGATGCAAATTGACTATCTTCAGACAGCAGGTGGGCATGAACATAAACTGCCAAATTTTTTGGCAAGAGACTGTTTAAGGAAAAATGCAAGTGGGGAAATTGAATATGATTTTGGGCCTGATGCACATTTTTCACGCCTTGCAGACCTTAATTCCCTTTGTAACGGTTAATAAAAAAAAACGTTGCATTGACGACACTCCTCAACATGGTGCTCGTAGAAAAAGAATGCTTACCTCCACTCCACAGGGAAAAAGGTTACTTGACTGAATTCACACAGGAAGCCCATGTAGGCCCTGTATCGCTTACCTGATTTCTTTGGACTGGTTATAATGATAGCCGCCTTGTGAAATTGACTCAATCGTTACGAGCAATTTAACATATATAAGAACATTTCTATAATTTGCAAAGATAGCATATATGCGTACAGTGGGCATAACTACATAAGCAATTTTGTTCCAGGGTTACAAATGGAACCCAATTATTTGAAAATTCGGCCAGTGGTTTAGGAGATGTTGTTAACGATATAGAGGGCAACATGCGAAACAACTTTGCACACTTACGTATTGGGCTAGTTTTTTAAATTTTTTAGCTATGGCGGTCACCTTGTAAATTGACTTTTGTGTATTTTACAATTGCTTCATTCAATTTATGCAATTTGTAGATGCTGTCGTTTCTTTTCAATATTGTTAAGCTAGGAAAACAGAATGACAACACATATTTGTGGACATGCTAAATACAATCAATGCAAATTGGTAGTTGCTTCTTTATCGTTTAGTTTTACATAATGATGCGTATATATTATGAACACATGCATGCATTGCCTTACGTGTCTAAGACCATATATATATATGCATGAATGTTTCATGTATGTGAAAATGCTAAAATGAAAGCAAAGTAACTTGTAATGTATGTTGCATTGATGTATGTTTTACTTGCCAAATGGGAAGGGGGAGAGGACGGACGGACGGACAGACAGACAGGTTCAATCATTGAATGGAGTTGATAGCGTTATAGTGAAAGAAGAAATTGATCATTGTAAGTAATTTCTCCACTTGCCACAATGTTTTCAAAAGTTATCTGCTGCAGAGGTGTCAGAAAGCGGCTGCATTTGGGAAAGGGTTTAACATTAAGCAACTTGTGTCTGTTTTGCAGTAAAATCGAGTCATGATTGATGTTTATATTTCATGCCATGTATTATAGCCAAGCTCATCAAGCCATTTAATTGTTGCCAGGGAACCGTGAAGTACCCTTGGCATCCGATGGCCCCCAAGATAAGGGGCATGTTTTCATGTCCTAAACCCAGTGAAGTTATTTGACATCAAAACCCTATGTTGTTGGTACTTAAATCCATTGTCTTGGTGAGGCAATTCTTTTGAGTATTAACCATAGCATTAACTTGTATTAGAAGAGAGATATTGTAAAATCAGTTCACTCCTGCTGTTGACCTCTGTACTGCATGTCAAGAAGGGCTCCTGTTTCACTCCTGAATAAATATACAAGTAGTTAATTGGCATTTAGAGTATTTATTTTATGAGTGTTTTTATTCATTAATTCCCCTTTCCATAAATGCTGGCGCATTTTGACGCAATAGCAGCAGACGTTTTTTGAAAAACATTGTTGCCAAAGGTGAAATTGCTCATGATGAGCAATTTCACCTTTGGCCACGATGTTTTCAACTTTATTCAACAATTATTTAGCTATCTTTTATGGAGATTTTTCAGGTTTTTGTCACTATGTATTCTAAGTCGTCTGCTGCAGATTTATTGTATGTGGGAAAGGGTTAATTCGCATTTCCAAATGCTGGTACATTTTGATGCATTGGCAGCAGACACATTTGTTTCTTTTATCAATAAATTTTTCCTATTTGTTCTTTTTTGTTCCTATACTGCATGTGTTTATGTTTTCGAAGTTGTCTGCTGCAGAATTGTTGTATGTGGGAAAGGGTTAACTTCCCTTTTGATAGTAAAATATTAAATTTTACTAATAAACAGTGTAGAGACATACATACATATCATTTATATGAACAGAGATGTTGGCAAAGTCTGAAAGGTGTAATTTTCATTAAAAGATTAATTTAATTATTTGTAATTTCGATGAAAATTCATATTCTTTTCAAAATAAATCGAAGAAAAAGGAAATAAGGATTACTCTGGGTCGATCAGGTGCAATTTTATTAGAAAAACAGAAAATCAGGGTTATGCAGATGCTTGGTGCTTTTGAACCTTTTTGACCCTTGAACCTGCCATCTAATTTAGATAAAAACGTTTTGAAAAGACGGCAGTCCTCCAATCTTAAAGTACCGGTAGGAACAATAAATTCTCGGGGTTTTTTTACTGCTAGATTTAGATAATCTTCTTCATAAATAAACCTTGGGAGCGTTCTGTGGCAATCTGAAAGGAGTTCTGATAACTGTTCATAAAAGGTTTATTACGATCGACCGACTGACGCACAGGTGAGCCCGTGCATGCAGAGCTCTTGATGAAGTTTTTATTTCATAATTTAAAAAGACCCAAACCAACAACCTGTAATTGATCTACAAACCTTCTGATGTAAACAACCAAAGGGTGGAAAGACAATATATATATATACAAGAGAAAGTTGATGCAACGCATCAATGTCGCCGGATATCCATAGTGCAGTTATGCATAACACTTACATTATAGTAGTTGATAAACAGTTATCAACTGAGGGGCATATTGGAACATCAGGGGTGGGGGTCAAGTGAAAATGTATCATAACTTTGAAGCCTTTCATTGTTTATGATCAATCTCCATTCCAAAGTAGGTTGACCATACACACAACCAACTAATTATTGATCATAAACAGTAATGGAAATGAGAAATCTTGCCAATCATTAGTCTAAGTATATATACAGTCCTTTCATTAAGGAATAATTATAAGATTTGTGAATTCCACATACACTTTTCAAGATATTTGTCAGAATATTTGAATTTTATTATTTTTCAATAAAACCACAAAACAGACAATTTATAGGATTTGCATGCAATAGCACGTCATTTTACCTTTCCTCTATTAAAGTCAACAGTGGACACCTTTGCAGCAATCTTCTTTTAAAACAATGAGTTACGGGTTAAATCGCTGTTGTAATGTAGTCCAATATTTATAAATTAGACCACCTTCGAAATATAATATCAACTAAACAGTTAAATCTCATTGAAATTGTTGTATAATTTAAACTTAATTTCGAGCCTAAACTGAGCCCTACAACATGTTAATTTATTTTAATTCTTTCCTTCCTTTTTTATAACGAAAATAACAAACTACACATGTTTTAAAATTATGATGAGAGCCCTTGTGTCAATGATGCATAACAATATGCAGATCGGAAGCAATATGCCTTTAGGGAATTAAATGACACATTTAAAATTGTCAAGGACGAACTAATTTTGTACGAAAGACCCGATTCTTTCTTATTCGCAGAGGTGTCGTTCTTGAAACTCTCTTTATAGGCAGAGAGTGTTCGTTCAAAGTAATTTTTCTATTAAAACTAGTTTTTATCTCGGTTTGTTCTTTTCTTCATTTGTTTCGAACCAAATAAACATTTTAAATCACCTACGATTTACTATTTGTAAGTGAGTGTAAAGAGACGGCTCTCTGCAAAGGAGATTGATCTACGCAGTTGGTATTCGCGAGTCACGCTTCAAGCAGGTGCGCGTATGTAAACAAATTAGACTGCGACGTAAAGGTTTGTAGTTATCGCCTTTTGAGTACATGTAGTGTAAAATAAAGTATACCAGTCTAGCTAATAGGGACTGTTTTGTCTTCGTAAATAAAACAAAAAAACATAAATGCGAGTCAAAATAAAGAAGCTGAAAATACCTAAAACATCGGAATATTTATTTCATTTTAGATGTGTCATTACTTAGTGTTTTTAAACAAACACAATTGTAATATGTTCAAGACATCTAAATGTGTTTCTTTCTAATAATAATCCCCCCTCCCATGTGATTTCCGAAAACCTATTAAAAATAGAAGTCGCGGGCTTCTGCCCGGCGACTAATAAGACGGGATAAAACTCAAAATCAGTTATCAAGAACTGAATATTTTCTCAGATTTACCTTATTTACTTAAAATGCATCAAAATCATTTGTCACAAAGGCTGTGCTATTAACAGTTTCTACATACTTCAAAATGTGGAAAATGTCAAAAAAGTTGAAAACAGTGCGTCTATGAACAATTTCTACTTTTGCCACTATGTTTTCAAAAGTTTTCTGCTGCAGTGATAAGTGTACAATCGCCATGATATAACAGAAGTACCGTGATTACTGTGTAATAAATCACGTGGTAAAGGGGAAAAAATTGTGGACATTAAAACATGACCAAATTTCTACTTTCAGGGTATGGTAGTCAATGGCTTTGTCAACGTGGTCATTTCCAACATTGAGAAACGTTACGACCTCAGCTCCACTGAATCTGGAACAATCGCAAGCTGTTACGACATTGCCTCTGTTCTGTGTCTCATCCCCGTTAGTTACTTCGGTGGACTCGGATGTAAACCACGGTATATAGGGATCGGCGTTCTCATAATGAGCATCGGGTCGTTCGTCTTCACATTACCGCAGTTTGCAACTGGTCTCTATGAAGCTGACGATACGGGGTTACAGTTAACATGCGATGTTAACCCTAATGGGACTCTGATATGTGATAAAAACACGGCTCCAGCCAGTCTATCAAACTATAAATTCATATTTTTTCTTGGGCAGCTACTTCATGGGGCCGGGGCTGCGCCCTTGTACACCCTGGGGGTCACGTATCTAGATGAAAACCTGCCTTTAAGGTCGTCTTCATTTTATATTGGTAAGTCAATTCATCAATAACTTAACCCTTTCCTTCATATAGACGCTTTCTGACGCCTATGCAGCAGGCGGCTTTTTGAAAACATAGTGACAAAAGTAGAAATTGCTCAAAAATGAGTAATTTCTCCTTTTGCCACAATGTTTTCCACTTTTAGTCATAGGTTATCCATTGAATTATAGAGATTTTCCACTTTTTGATAAGATATGTTTAAAGTCATCCGCTGCAGATTTGTCGTATGAGGGAAAGGGTTAACAAAACAGAACAAAACAGCACTTTTCCCACTTGTACACACATTATATATATGACGCATCTGCAGCAGATGAACTTTTCAAAACATTGTGGCAAAAGAAAAAATTGCTTATTATGAGCACTTTATGTTTTCAAATCTATTCAATAATTAAACTTCAATTTATATCTTAACGGAAAACCCATCTTTAAGGTCATCTTCATTTTGTATCTATAAGTCATTTCTCATCCATACCTCTCCCTCAAAACAGAGCTTTTGATGCATCAGACAATATCACAAAACATTGTAAGGAAAAAGAAATATTGCTCGAGATATGGAATTTCATATTTTCACACATTGATTTAACCCTTATCCACATTGCAACAAATATGCAGCAGATGACTTTGAAAACATCTAGGTAAAATGAGCCGTCCCGCGAGAAAACCAACATTGTGGACTCTGCGTAAAGTATCGACCCGGATCAGCCTAAGCATGCCGCGCATACTTGGATACACACCTTTTCGCCTCCTGTGGATTTTCTGTTTCGGGAAACACTACTCTATACCTCTATCCCCCTGAGATGGAACGTGTTGGCCCGGATCAGTCTGCGCTGACTGCACAGGCTGATCTGGGTCAATACATTATGCAGAGGCCATAATGTTGGCATTCTCGCGGGACGGCTTAAATAAGGTTTTCAGAATTTTTCTGCTGCAGTTTCATCAAAATAGGTCTGGTCTGCATTTCTTATCAAGCACTTCAATCTTCCTATGTCCATCAAACTAAGTAACAAAAACAACAGGAAAGTTTCTAACAGTTCAGAATTTTTTGTTTACCTTATCTGAAAACTAACACCTTTTTTCAACAAAGGGTGATTATTTTTTCTCTCACCCGACTTACGTCACCAGAGAGTATGTCTTGTGAGAATTATTTAGGAATCAAGTTTTTGCTTATTTGTACAAGTTTTGGTTTTCAGAAGTATGCAAACTTTCCATGCTATGATATATGCATTTGAATTATTTTGAGAAATATCTCCTCTTTATGAAGTGTTGACTGCTGACAAACTGCTTCAAGAATTATATTTTGTGAAGATATTGATATTTAAAGGTTATCTATTTGGATTAAGCTCTGTCTGCAGTTTACTTTAACCCTTTCCCTCTTATAAACGCTTTCGGACGCCTCTGAAGGAGACGGCTTTTTGAAAACATGGTGACAAGAGAAGAAATTGCGCAAAACGTGCAATTTCTCCTTTTGCCACAATTCTATGTTTTGACTAAATACGTTCAAAGTCATTTTGTCGTATGAGGTTTCGAAAGGGTTAACTGCAGTAGACGACTTTGAAAACATATTTTCCAAAATGTGAAAGAATCTCCATTAAAGACAGTTTTATTATTGAAAACATTGTGGCAAATGGTGAGATTGCTCATTATGAGCAATTTTACCTTTCATACAGTGTTTCTAAATGTCCTCTGCTGCAGAGGCGTCTGGAAGCGTTTATTGGTGGGAAAGGGTTAAGCTTCTAACAGCATCTTTTCCTAACCGATGGACCTCTTTCATCCAAACTTCACAGGGATAGAAAGCCATTTGGTGGTCCTTATTTAAATTCTACATAGAATTTTGCTTGCGACGTCAGAAAGTGGAACAACGCCAAAACTTTCAAATTCATCTCCTTTGAATCCGGGTGGTCAATTTCAAAATAATTTGGCAGAAATGATCTTTAGATGACCCTCAACAAAATGAGTCCAAGCGGTAATGAGTGGTTGTAACCATGGTGACCAGCATGCAATTGAAATGTGGTGAAATGGAAAAAAAATTAAATTATTCTCAATTGAATACGTATGTCTGATTTCATAATAATTTGGTAGAAATGTTTCTTAGGTGAATGCTCAACAAAATATGCTAAAGCAATATTGATCAGTCAAAAACATTGCCACCAGGGGCTAGTTTCACTTGCTTTTTTTTCTCAAGTATTTTAAGTATGTGAACTGGCCACATTTGTCCAGTCTTTTGCTATCTTGCAGGGGAGTTTTCTTTGATATCTATGTTAACATACCAAGTTAGGTTTATTTTATATATATATATATATATATATCTAATATTTATGTATTTTCAGGAATATTCTATGCACTTGCAATCATTGGTCCGGCCATTGGTTATCTGGCTGGGGGAGCTTTCCTAGATCTCTATGTTGATATCAATTCTCCATACGCTGACAGGTAAGCAGGGAGATAATTGTTTGATTGATAAGAGTTAAATGCTCTTTCAATTGTTTTTAGCTCATCTGTGCACGAAGTGCAAGGTGAGCTATTGTCATCACATTTTGTCTGGCGTCCGTCTGTTGTCCATCGTGCATCGTCAACATTTGCCTTGTTAACACTCTACAGGCTACATTCATCTCCATCAAATCTTGGACAAGTTCTAAACAGGGCCATATGAGGTCAAAAACTAAGTCACTAGGTCAAATTGAAGGAAAATCTTGTTAACACTCTAGAGGCCACATTTTCAACTTTAGCATATTGAAACTTTAGCAGAATGTTTGTCTTGATGATATGAAAGTCAAGTTTGTACACAGGTCATGTCGAGTCAAAAAGTAGGTCACTAGGTCAAATTGAAGGAAAATCTTGTTAACACTTTGGAGGCTGCATTTTTTGCTTCAGCAACTTGAAAATTCTTCAGAATGTTTGTCTGAATGATATTTAGGTCAAGTTCAAAATGGGTCATATTAGGTCAAGAACTAGGTCACTAGGCTAAATTGAAGAGAAATATTGTTAACACTCGGGATACTGCATTTTTAACTTGAGGATGTTGAAACTTTATCAGAATGGTTGTCTTGATGATATGTAGGTCAAGTTCAAACAAAAAGTAGGTCACTAGGTCAAATTGAAACAAAATCTTGTTAACACGATAGAATTCACATTTTTGGTTTCAGCAGCTTGAAATTTTGTCAGGTTATTTGTATTAATTATATGGGTCATAAACTGGGTCAATAAAAGAAAATATTGTTCAAACTCCGAAGTCAGCCTTTTACTTTGAGCAAGTTGAAACTTTGTCAGAATGTTTGTCTTTTATGATATCAAGTCCTTGTTGGAATATGGGTCATATCAGGTAAAAACATATAGATCACTAGGCCAAATGAAGGAAAATCTTTTTAAGACTGAAGGTTATGTTTTGAATCTTTGTCAGAATAATTGTCTTGATGTGTTTTGCATTGCATTACATTGCTTAATTCAGGTTAGCGAGCTAGGGCCATCATGGCCCTCCTGTTTAGTTATAGCATGGCAGCCAGTGTTTACTGGGTTTCTGGCCCAGTAATGTATGCAACATTCTTTCCAGACCACTGGCTACCTTTTAACATTGACTTATTAGCCCTTTCCCACATGCAACAAATCTGCAGCTGAGGACTTCGAAGGCATCTAAACAAAAATATTGAAAATCTCTATAATGAAAGTAATATAATTAGCGAGCAATTTATTTTTACCACAATGCGTTCAAAAGTCATCTGCTGTAGAGGCTTAAAAATGCATCTGTAAGTAGGAAAGGATATATTACAGAATTCTAGATAAATTGGGAATGGTGAGACTAATATGGTTCATGTCTGGTGTTGAAACTTTCCCAGAATGTTTGTCTTGAGCCAATCACTAATATGGGTCATGTCTAGTGATGAAACTTTCTCAGAATGTTTGTCTTGAGCCAATGACTAATATGGTTCATGTCTGGTGTTGAAACTTTCCCAGAATGTTTGTCTTGAGCCAACGACTAATATTGGTGATGAAATTTTCTCAGAATGTTTGTCTTGAGCCAATCACTAATATGGTTCATGTCTGGTGTTGAAACTTTCCCAGAATGTTTGTCTTGAGCCAACGACTAATATTGGTGATGAAATTTTCTCAGAATGTTTGTCTTGAGCCAATCACTAATATGGGTCATGTCTAGTGTTGAAACTTTCTCAGAATGTTTGTCTTGAGCCCATGATTAATATGGGTCATGTCTGGTGTTGAAAGTTACTCAGAATGTTTGTCTTGAGCCAATGACTAATATGGGTCATGTCTGGTGTTGAAACTTTCCCAGAATGTTTGTCTTGAGCCAACCACTAATATGGGTCATGTCTAGTGTTGAAACTTTCTCAGAATGTTTGTCTTGAGCCAACCACTAATATGGGTCATGTCTAATGTTGAAACTTTCCCAGAATGTTTGTCTTGAGCCGATCACTAATATGGGTCATGTCTAGTGTTGAAACTTTCTCAGAATTTGTCTTGAGCCCATGACTAATATGGGTCATGTCTGGTGTTGAAAGTTACTCAGAATGTTTGTCTTGAGCCAACGACTAATATGGGTTATGTCTAGTGTTGAAACTTTCTCAGAATGTTTGTCTTGAGCCAACAACTAATATGGGTCATGTCTAATGTTGAAACTTTCTCAGAATGTTTGTCTTGAGCCAACGACTAATATGGGTGATGAAACTTTCTCAGAATGTTTGTCTTGAGCCAATGACTAATATGGGTCATGTCTGGTGTTGAAATTTTCTCAGAATGTTTGTCTTGAGCCAATCACTAATATGGGTCATGTCTGGTGTTGAAATTTTCTCAGAATGTTTGTCTTGAGCCAACCACTAATATGGGTCATGTCTAATGTTGAAACTTTCTCAGAATGTTTGTCTTGAGCCAACGACTAATATGGGTGATGAAATTTTCTCAGAATGTTTGTCTTGAGCCAATGACTAATATGGGTCATGTCTGGTGTTGAAATTTTCTCAGAATGTTTGTCTTGAGCTAACGACTAATATGGGTGATGAAATTTTCTCAGAATGTTTGTCTTGAGCCAATCACTAATATGGGTCATGTCTGGTGTTGAAATTTTCTCAGAATGTTTGTCTTGAGCCAATCACTAATATGGGTCATGTCTGGTGTTGAAATATTCTCAGAATGTTTGTCTTGAGCCAACCACTAATATGGGTCATGTCTAATGTTGAAACTTTCTCAGAATGTTTGTCTTGAGCCAATGACTAATATGGGTCATGTCTGGTGTTGAAATTTTCTCAGAATGTTTGTCTTGAGCCAATCACTAATATAGGTCATGTCTGGTGTTGAAATTTTCTCAGAATGTTTGTCTTGAGCCAACCACTAATATGGGTCATGTCTAATGTTGAAATTTTCTCAGAATGTTTGTCTTGAGCCAACCACTAATATGGGTGATGAAATTTTCTCAGAATGTTTGTCTTGAGCCAATCACTAATATGGGTCATGTCTGGTGTTGAAATTTTCTCAGAATGTTTGTCTTGAGCCAATCACTAATATGGGTCATGTCTGGTGTTGAAATTTTCTCAGAATGTTTGTCTTGAGCCAACCACTAATATGGGTCATGTCTGGTGTTGAAATTTTCTCAGAAAATGTTTGTCTTGAGCCAACCACTAATTTGGGTGGTCATGTCTGGTGTTGAAACCCTGTCAGAATGGGTGTTTTGATGATATCTATTCAAAGTATATTAGCAGTCTAGTCATAGCTTACCTGACCACAAAATGAGTTATTCTGATTGACTATGTGGTTGGCATAACTCAGATGAGCGATCCAGGGCCATCATGGCCCTCTTGTTTAAATTAATTCCCCAATTTTGAATTTTACAATGCAAATTCATATTTTAAATGTTCCTCTACTACTTATCCCCGAAACCTAAAAACAAAGGCTGATGGATCAACATCTTTACAAGAATGCACTTTGATCAACCTTTCAAGTTTACATGTTCCCACATATAACAAGTCTGCAGCATAAGACTGTACATATCTAGTGAAAAATATGGAAAACCTCTAAATATGATAGAACAACTATTGAAAAGAGGTGAAAACTTTTAGACATATGGAGAAATTGCTTATTATGAACTATTTCTCCTTTTGGGTCTACATATGGGAAAGAGTTAATATAATACCTGCAGGTTAGTTTACTGGTGTGGAGGTCACACCAGTGTTCTATAGGCTAACAGCCAACTGTTCAGTGCATTAGCTTTTCATCTGACCGACTTGTGAACATGCTCACTTAAAGTTGTGACACCTGTTTGCATGTTACCCTTGCCCACATACAGATATATTTTTAAGCAACTGCAGTTCAGCTTACAACTTTTGAAACATTTTTTACAACAGAAGAAATTGCTCAAAAAGAGCAATTTCTCTTTTTGCCACACTGTTTTCAGCTTCTTTCGGTAGTAAAGCTTTCATGTGAAGAGATATAATGTAATTTTGTCTAGATGTTTTCAAAGTCGTCTGCTACGGATTTGTTGTATGTGGGAAAGGGTTAAGGGCAATAACTGACTGAATCTAAATTTGTTTGTCTTATTTTATCATGTTATTGTTTCCAACATAGTTGTTACTTTGTTTGGCAGAGCAATTAAATATTCAATGTGAGTAAAGGTTGGCATGACGAAGCATGGTCAAGGGGCTAAGGGTCTGGACCTTTAATCAACCTGTCAAGTGTTTTGAGATATAAGTCAGTTTCTTAGATTTCCAGATCTGTTAAGGGGCATATCTCTATGCCAAAAGTTCTAAGTGGTGAATGGACAAGGAGAAGACAATTGAAAATAAATGGGGGAAAAAACTTTTGCCATGAGGTTTTCAAAGTCGTCTGCTGCAGAGGTGTCAACAAATGTCTGTATGTGGGAAAGGGTTCAGATGTGTTGAGAAAACATGTTACAAACTGTCAGAGAACCTGAGAATTAAAAGGTACCAGAGAAGAAAGATTGTTTTATGATAAGAATTTAGGGAACACCTGCATTGTGGCCACTTCTGTTTGTTCAAGGTTAAGAGATCAGACTATTTTGATTCAAAAGGTTTTTGTAATTGGAGATCAAGGTCCTTAATTTGAGGTAATATGTTAGAAACCATTGAAAATATTTGTTACAAATGCAAAAAAGCTTTATGTACAGTGGGATGCATTTAACATGTAAAGAGCTATTTTCTAACAAATAGAAAAAAACTAAATCTCTTAAATGTTGACCTTATGTTGGCCTGATTTTAATATAATAATAAAATCTTTATGACTAAATTGAAAACATTATGGGAAATGGAGAAATTGCTTTATTTGAGTTATTTCCTTTCCCATTAGGTTTTCAAAAATTGATTGAATGGCAGAGGCTTCTTTAACCTTTTCCCTCGTACAACAATTCTGCAACAGACGACTTTGAACTTATTTTGTCAAAAAATAGAAAACCTCTTTAATTGAATGGATAACGTATGACTCAAAGTGGAAAACATTGTGGCAAAAGGAGAAATTGCTCGTTTTGAGCAATTTCTTCTTTTGTCACTTTGTTTTCAAAAAGCTGTCTGCTGCAGAGGCATCAGAAAGCCTCTATATGAGAGAAAGGGTTAAGGACTTATTAGCTGATTCAGATCAGACTGCCTATAAGCACAGGGTGATACGGATCTACACCGATTGCAAATGCTCTGTGGGTGCTTTTCCTGTAGCTCTGCTCAAATTGACATTTTGTGATCTTTTACAGTGTGACCTTGACCTCGGACAACCCAAGATGGGTGGGCGCGTGGTGGATCGGGTTCCTCATCAGTGGCCTCCTCGCCTTTCTTGTGGCTCTTCCTATTGCAGCGTTTCCAAAGAAACTACCAGGCCAGGATAATTACAAAAAGGAAAGGGAACAGGAAGTCTACTGCAAAAAGAGCAAAAAGGTCAAGGTCGAGGACACTGTTGACAAGGAGGAAACGGCCTTGAACTACAAACAAATTCTGAAGTCCATCAAAGTCTTAGTTTTCAACCCGACTTTTATGTTTCTTAATCTGGCAGCAGCTTGTGAAGGTATGATTTTGTTTTGTGTGATGATAAAACTGTGAAAAGTTGAGCCAAGTATAACCCTTCTCTAGAACATATGCCTGTTGTGTCTCTGTTGCCGATGACTTTTGAAGACATCAGGGACAAAAGATAAATTTCTCTCTATCAAATTCCACTTCCTTTTTTACTGCTTTTAAACTTTTTACAGATAACTCGTAAAATATCACTGTGAAGTTATGACCTCGAAGTTTGTGAAATGTGGCCAAGTTAAGTTTAGACATACTAATTGTATCTCTATCAAGTTTGATATCGAGTCAGATCGGCTTATACACTCTGTAGCTATGGCTGCTTGATGGTGAATACCGGTAGGTATCCGCTGTAGTCGAGTGGTAAGCAGCAGGGATTTGGAACTGGGTGTCCCAGGTTTGATCCCCAGTCATGGAAGAGCTCCCTAAGGCAAGGCACATTTCCTAGCCTAGTACTGGTTTGTTTACCCAGGGATAATGAATAAGAGAACAGTTACTGTTGCCATGGTATTGCTGAAATAATGTTGAAAACTAGTTACACAAGTTAAAAAATTGATGGTCAATATTGTGACAGTTTAGCACTTTTGTTAGTATTTCTCTGTTGTTACCAGTACCTTCAGTTGTTATCAGTACCTTCAGTCCTTTGATCAGGCCTATTTCTGTTAGACAATAGAGAATGAGTTTGGTAATTAGGTTTTATTGAGGCATGACCCATTCCCTCATACGACAATTCTGCAGCAGACGACTGAACATATTTTGACAAAAAATAGAAAATCTCTATAATTGAATGGATAACCTATGACAAAAAGTGGTATGTTTTCAAAAAGCCGTCTGCTGCAGAGGCGTCAGAAAGCGTCTATATGAGGGAAAGGGTTAAAATGACTGGTGTCAACATGAATGATTTATTCTAAAGAAGTCACAGAGCTTACAATATCCAATAGACTGTTATAGCATTCTGTTGAGCATTTCTGTTATTGACACATGTTAACAGTACCACCATTATTTTGATCCCTGCTATATTGTGTAAGACAAGAGAATGAGTTTTGTAATTAGTTTTTATTGAGGCATGACCCGGTACAGGGTGTTTAAAATGTTTTGTGCCAACTTTCATTGATTTGTTTATGCTAACGTAAGACCATCTGAGCCAGTGTTGTCACATCAAAAAGGGGCATCAATATGTTTGTCTTGTGTTTGCATTAGTCCTGTACACGGATACTTTCATGACGCCTCTGCAGCAGACAACTTTTGAAAACATTTTGACCAAAGGAGTAATTGCTCATACTGAGCAATTTCTATTGTTGCCACAATGTTTTCAAACGTATTCAATAAATATAATTTGATTTATAGAGATTTTCTTTATTTTTGCCCAGATATTTACAAAGTTGTCTGCTGCAGAGTTGTTGTATGTGGAAAATGTTTATAAAACGTCGTTTGCATTATAAAATATCTCAGGGATTTAGGGATTTGGGTTAATGCTAACTGTTTCCCTCATATAGACGCTTTCTGACGCCTCTGCAGCAGACGGCTTTTTGAAAACATAGTGACAAAATAAGAAATTGCTCAAAACGAGCAATTTCTCCTTTTGTCACAATGGTTTCCACTTTAAGTCATAGGTTATCCATTCAATTATAGAGATTTTCTATTTTTTTGACAAAATATGTTCAAGGTCGTCTGCTTCAGAATTGTCGTATGAGGGAAAGGGTTAATAAATGTTTATCAAAGCACTACTTTCATTGAAGGCTCTAGTACATCGGTAAGGGCCAGAGGTATTTTGCTGTAAATTGTTAGAACCGTTTTAATATGTAGAGGCTAATGAGTTATGGTTGTTTGTTAGGATTATCTGAGCTAGCATAAACAGAACAATGGCCACCCAAATTAACCCCTTCCCACAAAAAGAATCTTTCTTGCCTTATCAGCAGACGACTTGTGAGGCAATCTCTCGTTATGCCATTATATTTTTAACTTTTGATCAATAATTGTTCTTACTTTTTTAGAGAGTTTCCATACTTTCTTCTTAATGCCTTCTTTAGGTGACTAGCTACTTTTCTACCACATCATTTCCTGTGGGCAACTAGCTACTTTTCTACCACATCATTTTCTGTGGGCAACTAGCTTCCTTTCTGCCACATCATTTCCTGGAGGCAACTAGCTACCTTTCTACAACATAGTTTTCTGTAGGTGACCAGCTACATATTATTTTTTGTAGGCAACTAGCTACCTTTCTACCACATCATTTTCTGTAGGCAACTAGCTACCTTTCTACCACATCATTATCTGTAGGCAACTAGCTACCTTTCTACCACATCATTATCTGTAGGCAACTAGCTACCTTTCTACCACATCATTTTCTGTGGGCAACTAGCTACCTTTCTACCACATCATTTTCTGTAGGCAACTAGCTACCTTTCTACCACATCATTATCTGTAGGCAACTAGCTACCTTTCTACCACATCATTTTCTGTGGGCAACTAGCTACCTTTCTATCACATCATTTTCTGTAGGCAACTAGCTACCTTTCTACCACATAGTTTTCTGTATGCAACTAGCTACCTTTCTATCACATCATTTTCTGTATGTGACCAGCTACCTTTCTACCACATCATTTCCTGTAGGCAACTAGCTACCTTTCTACCACATCATTTTCTGTAAGCAACTATCTACATGTCAACCACATAGTTTTCTATAGGTGACTAGCTACCTTTCAAACACATCATTTTCTCTAGGCAACTAGCTACCTTTCAACTATTTTCCAGAAGTCATCTGCTGCAGTGGCTTTGAAAGTTACCTGTTTAAAGGAAAGAATGAAATCAGATGACCTTGAATATGTATCAGTCGAAGAGTTTGTTATATTACATGTTAATTCTTTCTCACATACAACAAATTTTCAGCAGAGGCCTTAAAAATAATTTGCGGAAAATATGGAAAATCTCTAAAAGCTGAAAGTTTTACTAGTTAATAAAGTTAATACATCGTGGGAAGAGGATAAATCGCTAATTATGAGCATTTCTTCTATGCCATACTGTTTTCAAAAGCCATCTGCTGCAGATGTGTCAATATGTGTCTGCAAGTGGTAAAGGGTTAACATTGATTTTGTATTCATCTTTTTTCAAGGTAACTTGCTGAGTGGGTTTGCTACATTCACCCCCAAGTTTATAGAAGCCCAGTTTGCCCTCCAGGCTTCGACGGCGGCTCAATATGTAGGTAAGAACAAACAATGTGTGATTGATCAGTCTTTAGAGCCTTTCCCTCATATAGACGCTTTCTGACGCCTCTGCAGCAAACGGATTTTTTAAAACATAGTGACAAAAGAAGAAATTGCACAAAATGAGCAATTTCTCCTTTTGCCACAATGTTTTCCACTTTTTGTCATTGGTTATCCATTCAATTACGGAGATTTTCTATGTTTTGACAAAATACGTTCAAAGTCGTCTGCTGCAGAATTGTCGTATGAGGGAAAGGGTTAAAGCCTTTTTCAGCAATAGTTCAGTTGTATCACAGCAGCTCAGTTTGTAGGTAAGAACAAACAATGTGTGATTGATTGGCCTTTAAAGCGTTTCCCTCATATGACAATTTTGCAGCAGACGACTCGGAACACATTTTGTCAAAAAATGGAAAATCTCTTTAATTAAATGGATAACCTATGACTAAAAGTGGAAAGCATTGCGGCAAAAGGAGAAATTTGAGCAATTTCTTCTTTTGTCACTATGTTTTCAAAAACATTTCTGCTGCAGAGGCGTCAGAAAGCGTCAATATGAGGGAAAGAGTTAAATCCTTTTTCAAAAATAGTTCAGTTGTACCACAGCAGCTCAGCGACCCATGTGTTTCCTGGCTTTTTCCATCGGGTACTCCTCTTACAACAGTAATTCCAAGCAATTAGCTGCTTTTCCTCATTAACTTGAAGTTTGGTGGATTCTGTGAAGATGGAGCAGACATACAGGCTGATCTGAAGCTACGCCATTCAGAGATCTTGTACCTACTCCTATGGAAAGATTCATATGTAACAATGATATGAATTTCATAATTTATAGTCTGGCACATATCCCATACCTATTCATCAAAAGACTAGGTCCTGGAGGTATGTTATCAAAACAGGATTGTTCACATGTGTTGGGTTCTCAAAATATTTCACATGTGTTATGTCCCTTGTATTTGGTTTCTCGAAATAATTCACATATTTTATTCTCCTTATATTTGGTTCTCAAAATAGTTTACATTGTGTTATATCCCTTGTGTTTGTTTCTCAAAATAGTTTACATGTGTTTTGTCTGTTGTATTTGGTTTCTCAAAATAATTCACATATTTTATTCTCCTTATATTTGGTTCTCAAAATAGTTTACATGTGTTATATCCCTTGTATTTGTTTCTCAAAATAATTCACATGTTTTATGTCCCTTGTATTTGGTGTCGAAATAATTCACATATTTTATTCTCCTTATATTTGGTTCTCAAAATAGTTTACATTGTGTTATATCCCATGTATTTGTTTCTCAAAATAATTCACATGTGTTATGTCCCTTGTATTTGGTTCTCAAAATAGTTTACATGTGTTTTGTCTGTTGTATTTGGTTTCTCAAAATAATTCACATATTTTATTCTCCTTATATTTGGTTCTCAAAATAGTTTACATGTGTTATATCCCTTGTATTTGTTTCTCAAAATAATTCACATGTTTTATGTCCCTTGTATTTGGTGTCGAAATAATTCACATATTTTATTCTCCTTATATTTGGTTCTCAAAATAGTTTACATTGTGTTATATCCCATGTATTTGTTTCTCAAAATAATTCACATGTGTTATGTCCCTTGTATTTGGTTCTCAAAATAATTCACATGTTTTATGTCCCTTGTATTTGGTGTCTCGAAATAATTCACATGTTTTATGTCCCTTGTATTTGGTTTCTCGAAATAATATTTTATTCTCCTTGTATTTGGTTCTCAATATAGTTTACAAGTGTTATATCCCTTGTATTTGGTTCTCAAAATAGTTTATATGTGTTATGTCCCTTGTATTTGGTTCTCAAAATATTTCACATATTTTATGTCCCTTTCTTTTATTTTACAGGTTATGCAGCCATTCCAGCCGGTGGAGGGGGTACATTTTTAGGGGGTTATCTGGTCAAACGGTTTGATCTGCGTGTAAAGGGAATCATCCGACTGTGTCTCGGCCTCACTTCCACCGTCCTGTTTACAAGTTTTGTGTTTTTAATGCATTGTCGGAACAGTCCTTTTGCCGGTGTCAATACAGAATATGGCAATATCGCAGAAAACAGGTATTTTAGTTACTTGTGTGTGAAATCATTTCCAGACCATTTTATCACATACAGTACAATGCTTTTGAACGTGTCTGGTATAAAATATATATTAGGAAAAAATGTAGCATCTGCCAAAATTAAAGTATAAATATGATACAATGAAAACAGTGTAAAAAAAGGAGCGTTTTTGTCTATTCATACATTGTTTTAAAAAGAGTGTTTTTGTCTATTCATCCATTGTTTAAAAAAGAGCGTTTTTGTCTATTCATACATTGTTTAAAAAGGAGTGTTTTTGTCTATTCATACATTGTTTAAAAAGGAGTGTTTTTGTCTATTCATACATTGTTTAAAAAGGAGCGTTTTTGTCTATTCATACATTGTTTAAAAAGGAGCGTTTTTGTCTATTCATACATTGTTTGAAAAAGGAGCGTTTTTGTCTATTCATACATTGTTTAAAAAGGAGCGTTTTTGTCTATTCATACATTGTTTAAAAAGGAATATTTTTTTCTATTCATACATTGTTTAAAAAGGAGTGTTTTTGTGTCACCTGCGTAGCATGGTAGGCACTTAGGGATTACTTTTTTTTTTATCCGGCGTCTGTCCGTCCGTCCGTCTGTCTGTCTGTCTGTCTGTCTGTCTGTCTGTCTGTCTGTCCGTCTGTCTGTCTGTCTGTCCGTCACACTTTTTCGTCACGTTTTCAAATAACTTTTTTTCTACTCAAAGGATTAGATTGAAACTTATGACAAATGTTTATATCAATGTGTGTGATTGGTTCACAAAAGGGGGATAATCCAAATAATTTTATATCAGAGTTATTGCCCCTTTTCTGTCAAAAAATCTCACTTTTTCGTCACGTTTTCAAATAACTTTTTTTCTACTCAAAGGATTAGATTGAAACTTCTGACAAATGTTTATATCAATGTGTGTGATTGGTTCACAAAAGGGGGATAATCCAAATAATTTTATATCAGAGTTATTGCCCCTTTTCTGTCAAAAAATTAAATTTTCAAATAACTTTTTTTCTACCCGAAGGATTGGATTGAAACTTCTGACAAATGTTACTTTTTTTTTTATTCGACGTCTGTCTGTCTATTTTTTTTTTTATCCGGCGTCTGTCTGTCTGTCTGTCTGTCTGTCCGTCACACTTTTTTCGTCACGTTTTCAAATAACTTTTGTTCTACTCAAAGGATTAGATTGAAACTTCTGACAAATGTTTTTATCAATGTGTGTGATTGGTTCACAAAAGGGCGATAATCCAAATAATTTTATATCAGAGTTATTGCCCCTTTTCTGTCAAAAATTTAAATTTTCAAATAACTTTTTTTCTACTCAAAGGATTGGATTGAAACTTCTGACAAATGTTTATATCAATGTGTATGATGGGTTCACAAAAAGGGGGATAATCCAAATATTTTTATATCAAGAGTTATTGGCCCTTTTCTGTCAAAAATTTAATCTACTCAAAGGATTGGATTGAAACTTCTGACAAATGTTTATATCAATGTGTATGATGGGTTCACAAAAGGGGGATAATCCAAATATTTTTATATCAGAGTTTTTGCCCCTTTTCTGTCAAATATTCAAATTACTTTTTTTCTGCTCAAAGGATTGGATTGAAACTTCTGACAAATGTTTATATCAATTTTTGTGATGGGTTCACAAAAGGGGGATAATCCAAATATTTTTTATATCAGAGTTATTGCCCCTTTTCTATCAAAAATTAAAATTTTCTGACAAGGCGCCGGCAGGTGACACACGTGCTCCGGGGAGCACTCCATTCTAGTTATCTATTTACACATTGTTTAAAAAGGAGTATTTTTGTCTATTCATACATTGTTTAAAAAGGAGCGTTTTTGTCTATTTATACATTGTTTGTTTAAGTTGTCTGTATCAGGGAAAAGGTGTTTGGGACATGTTCTAAGATAGAACCATGGTCAGGGAAAAGGTATTTGGGACTAGTTCTAAGTTAGAACCTTGGTTGGGGAAAAGGTGTTTGGGACTACCATGGTCGGGGGAAAAAGTGTTTGGGACTAGTTCTAAGGTAGAAACATGGTCAGGGGAAAAAGTGTTTGGGACTAGTTCTAAGGTAGGACCATGGTTGGGGAAAAGGTGTTTGGGACAAGTTCTAAGGTAGAACCATGGTCAGGGAAAAGGTGTTTTGGACTAGTTCTAAGGTAGAACCATGGTTGGGGAAAAGGTGTTTGGGACTAGTTCTAAGGTAGAACCATGGTCGGGGGAAAAAGTGTTTGGGACTAGTTCTAAGGTAGAAACATGGTCAGGGAAAAAAGTGTTTGGGACTAGTTCTAAGGTAGGACCATGGTTGGGGAAAAGGTGTTTGGGACAAGTTCTAAGGTAGAACCATGGTCAGGGAAAAGGTGTTTTGGACTAGTTCTAAGGTAGAACCATGGTTGGGGAAAAGGTGTTTGGGACTAGTTCTAAGGTAGGACCATGGTTGGGGAAAAGGTGTTTGGGACAAGTTCTAAGATAGAACCATGGTCGGTGGGATAAGGGGAGATCAAGTTTATTATCAGATTGACTGTAAACTGCCTCTTTTGGTAAACAGGATCAGACAGGAATTAGACCCTGGTGTACTCTTTGTTATTCAACCCTTTCCCACATATAGACACTGTCTGACATATCTGCAGCAGACAACTTTTGAAAACATTATAACAAAAGAAGAAATTGCTTATTATTTCCCTTCTTTTGCGATAACGTTTTCAATATTCATATTATGATTATACTTTCATTTATAAAGAGTTTACATAATTTTTCCTAGATGCTTTCAAAGAAATCTGCTATTTTTTTTGTATGTGGGAAAGGGTTCTTCCTTTCCAAAATGCTGACGCATTATGAATTTCCAGTGTGTTTTGATCTTTATTTAACTTGAATTACCCTAAATGTATTAATTTTCAAGTTCACAGACACAGCCTTTAATAATAAAGGTACTATTAACAATAAAAGTATTAAATACGTTGTAAAACTCTGAAGTTAAATTTTCAAAGGAATTCAGGTGAAGAATTTAGAACCATTATTCTTAGATCTAACCTATTAAGTAATCAATTATTAGTTTTGATGTGAAATTCTTATCGATGGTTTTGATTAGGAGAGAGGAAGGTATTTTATTCTTCTCTAAATTTAGAAACATGTGTAGGCGAATATTTGTTTGAATTGAAATATGAGAGAAATATTTTATCAATTGGTCACAGCTTTCATTTTTTTCTGAAGTTCAAATACATTGAGGAGTGCACATTGTTTCGATTCCTTGCCAAAATAAGTAAGGTCAAGTTGGAAGTAAATTCGTATTCATGATTTGTTTCATATTTTGTTCAACCTTTTTTTCACACATACAAAATCTCTACAGCAGACAACTTACAGGAAAATGTATGGAAATTCTCTTTAACCCTTGTCCCTCATGAAGACGCTTTCTGATGCCTCTGAAGCAGACGACTTTTTGAAAACATAGTGACAAAAGAAGAAATTGCTCAAAACGAGCAATTTCTCCTTTTGCCACAATGTTTACCACTATTAGTCATAGCTAGGTTATCCATTCAATTATAGAGATTTACTTTTTTTTTTACAAATTATGTTCTGCAGAATGGCAAATGGAGAAATTGCTCATTCAACTCCATTCAATAATTATACTATCATTTATAGAGATTTTCTATATTTTGGACTTGATAATTTCAAAGTCGTCTGCTGCAGATTCACTGTAATTGGGAAAGGACTAAATTAAAAAAAATATATATAAAATAGAAATCTTTGCAGCAGACAACTTATAGGCAAAAGTATGGCAATTCTCTTTAACCCTTTCCCTCATGTAGACGCTTTCTGATACCTCTGAAGCAGACAACTTCTTAAATCATAGTGGCAAATAGAGGAATTGCTCATAATGAGCAATTTCACCATTTGTGACAATGATTTCAACTCTATTCAATAATTATACTATCATTAATAGAGATTTTCTATATTTTGGACTTTGGATAATTTCAAAGTCATCTGCTGCCGATTTGCTGTATGTGGTAAAGAGTTAAATGAAAAAAAACAATTATCAAATAGAATTGAAAACATTGCAAAAGGAGAGATGGCTAAATGGTTTTCTGTAGTCACACTGTTCTCAAAAGTCATCTCCTGCAGATGCATGTGGAAGGGTTAACCCTTTGCCTCATATAGACACTTTCTGACGCCTCTGCAGCAGACAGCTTTTTGAAAACATAATGACAAAAGAAAAAATTACTCAAAACAAGCAATTTCTCCTTTTGACACAATGTTTTCCACTTTGAGTCATAGGTTATCCATTCAATTATAGAGATTTTCCATTTTTTGACAAAATATGTACAAAGTCGTCTGCTGCATAATTGTCGTATGTGGAAAAGGGTTAAATCCATTTACCTAATATAATACTTTCCGAGTTGACTGTATGTGTATGGAAAACTTCCATCTTTCCCACATACAGACTTTTCTGACACCTTTTCAAACAATATGACAAAATAATAACATACTCATAATGAGTAATTTCTTCTCTTGCCACAATTTATCTAACGAATGAATTTTTCATTTTTAAACAGTTTTCAAATTTTTCTAAAAAAAAAGTCTGCTGTAGATTTGTTGTATGAGAGAAAGGGTTAAAAAGTGTTACTTATTTATTTATTTATTGGGGTTTTACGCCACTTTCAACATTATTTCAGTTATATCACGGCGACAGTTCACTTATTCATGATCCCTGGGTAAACAACCAGTACAAGGGCATTCCAATATGGCCGCGGTTGGGGATCGAACCAAGGACACCCGGTTTCGAAATCCCCGACGCTAACCACTCGACCACTAGTCTAGTGGGATTTCTGAAAAAAGGCCCTGCATAAGGATCAAGGGGCATTTTTGGGTAAAAGTTGGGAACCAGACTTTTTAACATAATTTAGGTATGCTGAATTCGATAAACCCGGTTCCCAAGCGAAATTTTGAGTTTTAAGGGTCTAATTTGCATATTCAAAATGGCTGCCGAATCGCAAATTCGGTGCATTTTTCAAATCATTTTCTGCAATATCTCTGGAACTTGATAAGCAAATATGTCAAATGAAGTGTCTATACCTATGTTGTCAGGGCCAGGAAAAGAGATTAAACCATTTTGGAAGTAATTAGTGTTGACGAACACTCGTAAATATGCAAATTAGCGGCCGCCATTACTGAAAAACCATTTTTATCCATTATCTCAGGAACTAGGGAACCAAATATGTCAAATAAAGTGTCTATACCTATGTGTTCAGGGTCAGGGAACACGAAAAATACATTTTAAAGCAAGTATTGATAAGCCTAGGCATACTCTCAAATATGCAAATTAGTGGCCGCCATTACTGAAAAATCATTTCCATCCATTATCTCCGTAACTAGTGAACCAATTATATCAAATGAAGGTTTATAACTATGTTTCCAGGGTCAGGGAAAATGATAAAGGCATTTTTGAAGCTAACAGTGATCAGCCTGGGCATATTCTGATAATCATTTTAATTAAAATGTATGACAAATAAATGAAGTCTATGCCTTTTGTGAGGATTAGAAGTAAAGGTGGTTGAGATCAAATCCTGAGATCTACAAGTTTCAGATAATACAGTTCAGTTGACTAGACCATATTCATACACGGAGTTTGATCATTAATCTGCTGATGACATGCACACATTGCTGTGCATCGTAACCTAGATTTGCGGCATTTACAATGACGATTCCTGCATTGCTTTTGGCATGCACATGAAATCATCTCCAGGCAACTTTCCGGGATAGGACACAATGACATTAGAATAGGCTGTAGTCCTGAATCACCACGTTTCCATCCCATATCCACCGGTGCCGGAAGCTCAGGTATCGCACAGTCAGCGTTTCTCCAGACTATTGTTTGAAAGTGAACTCGCATCAAGTGGAATCGGAGAGCATCACTTGTTGGCGGCATTGCCTCTGGTTTACCCGTCTTTGAAAACAGTATATGTCTTGCTGCATCAACAGAGTCTGTTTTGTGCACATTGTATATTCTGCATACAAAAATTTCTGAAGATCGAATGGTCTCCTCTGTTAGTTCACCGATTCCCAAGTTCTTAAGTAGTTGATGGTGCTCTTTGAAGACTTTCCATGTTGACCTTTTGGTGTGATTTGCGATGTATGAAGTAGTGTCGCAACCAGTTAATGCATGATATGGTAACAGAGATGTTGCTGAATCTCTTGGTAAGTTGTTGAAAACAGCATCAATAGGTATATAGCGCCGTTTCTTGCTGGTACCAGACATCATCCATAGATGCTCACATTGTTGGTCTACACGTGGAAAGTGAGCAACCAAAAGTGCGAGAACATCAGTGTCCCGTGATGACACAACAACTGTATTAAACTGGCTGTGCACAGCATGTAACACCAACCGAGTGTCGGCTTCCTCGTGTGTGGCTCTCAGTAGAGTCAAATCAGTTGTTATCTTTGATGACCTTACCTCAAGCTCCTCTCTGAATCCCCCAGCAACTACAATCTCCTTATCAACAGGTGCCTGAGAACACAGTTCCTCGGACAGAAATTGGGCAAGATCTACTTTATTGTCAGCAAGCGACAGAAAGTTTGTCCAGTTTTTTGGAAGAGGCACCTCACGTCCCTCAATAAGTCGTCTTATTGGTCGCGCTGTTTTCGTACGTCGTGTCCTTGTAGCACCCTTTATTGTTTCTTCTCTATACCTGTCGAACACAACATCTACCCGTTGATAATTAGACCCTGACTTCAGTACTGCTCTTACGTATGTGTCGGCTAAATCCCCAAAGGTCACTGTATTGTCCGGCTTACCAAGAGAAACCACCAATGCTTGCCCATCAATGATGAGGCAAGACGATGAGTCGTGAAGTTCAATAGCTTCGGGACATACGATGCCTTCAGTTAACTTCTCTGCGAGTACAGACTTGTTTCCTGTGCGCAACGTACCATTCATTTCGGCAAATGATACAGGGACTGGTAGAAGTTCGTGCTTTAAAACAGATGGCAGGTCAACTGGACGACCTGCCTCGTAGGCAGTAACAAGGCGTTGGAGGACGTTTCTGTCAGCCTTGAAGATAGTTCTCTTGTCTTTGTCTTTAGTGTCTTTGACCACTTCATACAGAGATGCAAAAGTTTTAGCATTACACCTGTGTAGGGAGGCATGTATAGGGACATCCGGCGTGTCACTTTGTTCAGGTACAATCATCCTCTGCTCAACAAATGTAATCACTTCTTCTTGTCCCAGTTCCTTGGCACAAAGTAATGAATTTTGGATTGCTTCGGTTGCTAGATCCTTTGTGGCAAGATTTTGTAATGACTCTGGTGAAACTGATGCAAACACCTTGAATTCCTGGAAGACTGTGAGCAATGCATTCTCGTCGTCGTTGTCCCGCTTTTGCCGTGATTTGGTAGCCTCATTATGAACGCGTGTACTGCCAGGACTGTGGTTGAACATTGCGTTTGTTTCAGCTGAGATATGAGACCTCAGATTGTACGAAAGTGTCCATCTACAGAGCGCTGATGTTGTCTTCGTGATACCAATGATTCCACCTCCTTTCTTTCCTGTACCATTTATCCACTCCATGGCTTGGTCTGGGTCAACTTGATTAAACTTTTGAACAGAACGCTTGACAACAAAGTTGCCCCTTTGAAACTCTGATAACACAGGTTCTGGAAGTTGGTGCATCTCGGCTAGGTACACTGGACCCCATCTTGCGTAATTCAAGTGATCATACCGCATGAAGTATGGCAACATCAGACTGAATGCGTAGAGATGAAGGTCCCAGATTCCATCACGCTGTGCGCGGGTGAACTGCAATATTATGGATACCATGTCCATGTAGCGCCACCAGAAGACAAAGTTCACATCATTGGATTTGCTCTCTACGAAATCCTGCAGAAGCCTATGAAACCGTTCTTCCTTCAGACGTGTTATTAACTCCGGAATGCGTTCCTGGTCTTCATCAGCAGCCATTGCAGCAACACCATCGTGACATTCCTTGTCCGATTCTTCAGCATACAAGAGAAACTTTGGCAATAAAATCCGCCACAGGGCTTGCAAGGTGAGTTTGTGAGCTCGCATCGCCTTGTTGTATGCTTTTCCTGCCATTACAAGCTGCACAGCACCCTCCCCAAGCAATCCACTCTCCAGCCACACCTCACCTAATCCAGATCCAGCCATGTGATCTCCTATAGCCTTCAGGAAGTTCATCGCGGTATGAAGTCCACCAAGACGTGGGATTAATTTATCCCGATAATTTTCGACTGACCACTTGAGTTCCATGAGTTTGCAAAATAGTGCTTGGTCCACTGTTATGACTGTATACTCCTGGTCAAAATGTGAAGATATTGCCATGCATCTCTTCACAACTGTATTAAGTGTATCTAACTCATGAGCCGGGGCAAGAATTATGGGCAAGTATCCTACTGCTGTCTGCTCTGGGTCCTCGGAAGAGACCGCCTGATTGAATACAGTCCAAGACGGTTTTGTGTCCGAATCTTGACGTCGCAGAATGAAAGCCATGTCCGTTGCTTGTGCTTGTTTTACACATTCACTGTCTGCTTCAGATTGTGTGAACCAGGCCTTGTCAACAGGGACTGTGAATACTGGCTCACTTGTGGCAGGGTTTATATTGACAGGGTACAGGTACTCAAGGACATTTGGTACCGTCAGCGTATGTCTAGTGGTTGGCTCAAGATTCTGAAGTTCAGCATCTGCTTTTTGTCCCCGTTGCCATACTGCCATTTGCGTTGCATGGAAAGTATTTTTTCCATCAAGTGTTTCATCAAGAATGTCAATGTTATCCGTGGTGTAGTGGATAAATTTGTTGGGTACAACATTTGGTGGAATAATAGCTCCAGTTTCTTGGTCCATAGATGACAGGGTACTCTCAGCCAAGGAAGTGTCAACTTGCAACACCTGTTCATAGCTTAAGCAGTAGCCTGCCTTGTTGAACAACTCAACCAGATCTTTAGACCGTGTTGCCTGATGTAGTGTATTAGCAAGACCAATATGTTTCGGAGTCCATTTTCTACCTCCACTGATACAGTAAACAAGATCCTGTGCTACACTCAGAACTCTGCTGTGGACAAAGCATTCATTGTTCTCATAAGTGTCATCTTCTAGCGCCTCTTGTCCACCAAAGATTAGTCTTAATAGCATATATAAACTGTCTGGAATGCATGGAATTGCTTCGTCCTCACTTACAGAGAAACCTTTGTGGCCAGGAGTTGCCATCATGTCTCCACGAATTTTCAGCGCTACGTGTACTAGTGATAAGAAAATGTCATCCCGGGGCACATATTGAGGCAGCGTCGTTTCCTCAGTCTCCTCCATCTCCTTCATTTGCAAAACTGCAGTATGCTGATATTTTGTGGGAATCAGGATGGTTGTTCTCTCGAATGGTCTGCTGTCAAGCGGCTGGAAAAAGTTGAAAATATCTCCTAGCTGTGACTGTAACTTTTCCTTGAATGTTGCCCTTCTACTAAAGTAGGACGGTTGAATAATGGTTGACGATTCTTCAGCAAGCTCCTTATATCTTTCCCAGACATCATTTAACTGAATAACGTGTCCGTTGTCTGCTGACTGATGCAACTCTTTGCATAGCCATACCATAGCAAGGTCTGTATTGTCTGAGTCCTGTTTAATTTTGGTGGTAGATCTAGTGAATGTTCTTAGACATGTCAGGTGGTATTTGGCTTCAGCCGCAATTAAATCGATCACTCCGGCCAATCGAATTCCAATCTTGTAGTCGAAAGAGGAAGCTTGAATGATGTGATCACTCATTTGTTTCGTCATGACTGAGATTAATCGTGACTTCAACAAAACAGATTGACAGAACATGCATAACGTCCAGTTTACTGGATCCACACGTCTTCTCAATGAACGTTTGCAATCACCACTGCTGCAACTTGCTTCTTGTTTCGATTCCCCTGCTTGCGTCTTCTGCAAACGTGCCAGTTTACTTCTGTCTGTGAAGTGCGCATAGCACATTTTGTGCCAAACAAGAGTTTTGGCTTCATCAGAATCCAACGCATTCTCAAGACGGTTGATCAAATCAATATTCTTACTGTCCCTAAGCTTTTTTCTGCTACCAGCAGCCTGCCTGACTGTTATGAGTCCATGGTCACTTGCATTACTTGTAATGGCATTGACTGTATGTGTTTGGCAGAATATACACAAGCTGTAATCTACAACTGAAGGTCTCTTTAAACTAACAACTGGATCCATTGTTTGCAATTGAAAGAAACAATTAGTATCAAGTCTACACTAAAAGTGATAATACATCAAATAGGAGGGATATGAGTGACGTAATCTGCCATTTGTGACGTCACTACGCACCGACAAATGTGTAAATTGATTGAAATAAATGTGTCATGTCGATTCAAGCTCTTATTTGCGGATTTGAAAGTGCAATTTTTGATTATTTAACTGTTCATCATGGAAATAAAGTGTTAAGTAGTGAAAACGGAGCTTAAAAATGTTAAACGATGAGTTTATTTAAAAAAATAGAGATTAAAAAAGTAGTTCCGAAAATCCGGCTAGTGAGCTATATAGCACACTAGGCGATATTGCTCAGTAGACAAAAAGCATGTTATAGGTTTTCTCAAGTTGGGAAATCTCTATATTTATCATTGAGTATATAATATAAGCACTTCATGCATTAATCAATCATATATATTGAATGACATTTTGTTCTGTAGTTGTGGGCACTTGTATATTTGAGAGTATGCCTAGTGTTATCAATACTTGATTTAAAATCCCTTAATCGTATTCCCTGTCCCTGAAAACATAGGTATAGACACTCCATTTTACATATTTGGTTACCTAGTTCCGGAGATAACGGGTAAAAATGGTTATTTTAGTAATGGCGGCCGCTAATTTGCATATTTGCGAGTACTGTTTAATACTAATTACTTAAAAAAAGGCTTAATCTTATTCCCTGACCCTGAATACATAGATATAGACATTTCATTTGACATATTTGCTTGTCTAGTTCCAGAGATATTGCAGAAAATGGTTCAAAAAAGTGCCCAAAATTTGCAATTTGGTGGCCATTTTGTTTATGCAAATTAGACCCTTAAAACCCAAAATTACGCTTGGGAACCGGGTTAATCGGGTTCAGCATACCTGAATTATGCTAAAAAGTATGGTTCCCAACTTTTACCCCAAAATGCCCCTAACATGCACATTTTCCAGAATTCCCACTAGACTACACAGCGGCTTCCCTAAAAAGTGTAACAAGATAGCTTAACCCTTTAACAAAACTGCAGCAAAAAACTTTAAAAAAGAAGAGCTTATGTCGTGGCGTGGTGTCCGTCGTGCGTCCGTCCGTAAACAATTGCTTGTGAACGCAATAAAGTCTTCAGTTTTGATTATATCTCCATCAAACTTATATGGTAGTTAGATATCCATGAGAGCTCCGTTCCTTTCGCTAACCAGCCAGATCCGCCCATGCAAGACTGGATTATGGCCCTTGAAATTGTCAAAATTGCTATAATACAGCTTGTGAACACAATAGAGCCTCTATTTACTATTCGATCTTCACCAAACTTAGATAGTAGTTAAATATTGATGAGAGCTTGGTTCCTTTTGAAAACCAGCCAGCAAAATTGCTATAATAGAGCTTGTGAACAAAATAAAGGCTCCTTTTACCATCTGATCTTCACCAAACTTAAATAGTAGTTAAATATTGATGAGAGCTCAGTTCCTTTCTAAAACCAGCCAGATGTGCCCTTGCATGACTGGATTATGGCCCTTGAAATTTTCAAATTTACCATTTACTATCCGATCTTCGCCATACATACATGCTCTGGATTGAAAATGACCAAAGAACCATCCCAGTAGAGCATAGGCCCTCATGGGCCTCTTGTTCATTTTGCCACATTGTTGTAGATAAGACTCCATTTTGCAAAACATCGATTTATGCATTGTATGCTATGATTTCGGTTATCGAGGTCAAATCTGTAGCGGACGACTTTGGAAACAAACATCTAGTCAAATATATGGAAAACCTCTTTGAATGAATGTATTATTATTGAAATGTGTTGAAAACATTGTGGCAAATTGCTCATTATGAGGAATTTATTATTTTGCCACAATGATTTCAAAAGTCATCTGCTACAGAGGCATCAGAATGTATCTGCATAAGGGAAAGAGTTAAAACACAACAGTTATAATATAATAGACACATTACTGGAGTAAATGTACTTCGAATTCAAAAAATGAAAAATTTAAATGTCCTTTTTTTGGCTTAAGGGGAGCTATGCCCCCCTGACCCCCCATAATTTAGTATGGGATTGCAATTTGGCCCTAGCTACACCCCTGTTCGCCATGGTTAACAGTACAAAACAGTACCACTCAATTTGTGTGTAGTTTTAATGTCCAAAGTCTTTAGCAAAACTTCCTTCAACATTCATGCTGCGATTCAGGAACAAGCTTCCAATGCAGTGTTTTGGAAGGCCGATTGCACAACCATTGTCTGTCTCAGATGTGTCAAAATATGTCTGCATTGATATGAGAAAAATGAAGCAGCCCAAATGTCTATTTTCAGTACACTGGTGTTTAAAGGTAAAAGTTTGATGTCCGACTGTAATGCGGGCTGCCATTGTAATCAGGACCTCTATAACCCGGTATGCGGGATAGACGGCATTCTCTACTATTCTCCATGTCATGCGGGATGTCTCACTGAAAACAAGGGAGACTTAAAGGTATGTCATCCTTCTTTTACACGCAGACTCCATTTGATGCATTTTACTTATTTCTTGAGAGAACAAAACATTATTAGGGATGTTCAGGGAAAAAATGTCCTGCTGAGGAAAAAACATGACTCTTAAACCTTTGAAATTTTAATATTTTTTGAACAATATTGTTTTAAAATTGAAAAAACTAATATCTCAACCCATCACATTAAAATAGCTCGTCAATCTAGATGTTCTTTATTCAGGAAAAATTCTGAACTTTAACTGTTTCCTGGATGCTGATGACTTTTGTCAACATTGTTAGAAAAGGAGAAATTGTGAAATACTAGCAATTTATCCCTTTCTCACTATATTTTCAACTTAGAAATAAGAACTAATGTATCCTTCATTTTTAATTATAATTCAACTCTCTGTATTTTTTGTAGGCATACAGTAATTGTTCCTGTGTGACATATAACCGATCCATACTCACACCAGAATACGAGGCGATCGAGGGTAAATGTGCAGGCAGCTGTAATTACCTCCCATTATTTATGCCCATATTTGGATTGCTGATGCTGATGACATTTATGGCTAGCATGCCAGCTCTCTCTGCTACATTGAGGTAGGTCATTTATGGCTAGCATGCCAGCTCTTTCTGCTACATTGAGGTAGGTCATTTATGGCTAGCATGCCAGCTCTCTCTGCTACATTGAGGTAGGTCACTTATGGCTAGCATGCCAGCTCTCTCTGCTACACATTCGTTTTGGTCATATCAGTTGAAATAAACCTTTCCCACATACAGCAAATCTAACTCTTTCTCACATACAACAAATCCGCAGCAGACGAATTTGAAATGATCTAATCAAAAACACACAAAATCACTCAAAATGAAGGTATAATCACTGAAAAAGGTTGAAAACATTATGGCAAAAGGAGGAATTGCTCGTTATCGAGCAATTTCTCTTTTTGTCAGAATGTCTTCAAAAGTCGTCTGCTGCAGAAGGGACAGAAAGCGTCTATATGTGTGAAAGGGTTAAATCAAATTAATAATTTGAATCATATCTATAAATAAAAATATAATGATTGAAATGAGTTGATTTCTGGCCGCTAAATGGCAATATAGCCTAGTGCGAGGGTAAACAAACCCAGAAAACCAATCAAATAGTGTTTAAAACATTGTGGAAAATGGAGAAATTGCTATTCATTTTGAGTAAAGGTAACCGCTTGTCACAATGTTTTTTCAAAAATCACCTGCTGTAGATGGGAAAGGGATATAGATCATGTTGTATAAATATGTTAAGCCTTTCCCTCATATAGACGCTTTCTGACGCCTCTGCAGCAGACAGCTTTTTGAAAACATAGTGACGAAAGAAGAAATTGCTCAAAACGAGCAATTTCTCCTTTTGACACAATGTTTTCCACTTTTAGTCATAGGTTATCCAATCAATTATAGATATTTTCTATTTTTAGCTCACCAGAGCACATAGTGCTCAAGGTGAGTTATTGTGATCGCCCTTTGTCCGTCGTTCGTCGTCCGTCGTCAACATTTGCTTGTTAATCCACTAGAGGCAACATTTTGCATCCAATCTTTATAAAAGTTTATCAGAACATATATCTCGATCAACTCTAGGCCAAGTTCGAAACTGGGTCATGTTGGGTCAAAATCTAGGTCACTAGGTCAAATTTAAGGAATATCTTGTTAACACTCCTGAAGCCGCATTTTTGGCTTGAGCATGTTGAAACTTTGTCAGAATGTTTGTCTTAGTGATATCTAGGCCAAGTTCGAAAATAGGTTATATCGGGTCAAAAGCTAGGTCACTAGGTCAAATTTAAGGAAAATCTTGTTAACACTCCTGAAGCCGCATTTTTGGCTTGAGCATGTTGAAACTTTGTCAGAATGTTTGTCTTAGTGATATCTAGGCCAAGTTCGAAAATAGGTCATGTCGTGTCAAAAGCTAGGTCACTAGGTCAAATTTAAGGAAAATCTTGTTAACACTACTGAAGCCGCATTTTTGGCTTGAGCATATTGAAACTTTGTCAGAATGTTTGTCATAGTGATATCTAGGCCAAGTTCGAATATAGGTCATGTCGGGTCAAAAACTAGGTCACTAGGCCAAATTGAAGGAAAATCTTGTTAACACTCTGGAAGCCACATTTTAAACTTGACATGTTGAAACTTTGTCGGAAAGTTTTTCTTGATGATATCTAGGCCAAGTTTGAATATGGGTCATGTCCGGTCAAAAAGTAGGTCACTAGGCCAAATTTAGGGAAATTTTGTTAACACTCCTGAAGCCGCATTTTTGGCTTGAGCATGTTGAAACTTTGTCAGAATGTTTGTCTTAGTGATGTCTAGGCCAAGTTCGAAAATAGGTCATGTTGGGTCAAAAGCTAGATCACTAGGTCGAATAACACTCTGGAAGCCACATTTTAAACTTGACCATGTTGAAACTTTGTCGGAAAGTTTGTCTTGATGATATCTAGGCCAAGTTCGAATATGGGTCATGTCCGGTCAAAAAGTAGGTCACTAGGCCAAATTGAAGGAAAATCTTGTTAACACTCTGGAAGCCACATTTTAAACTTGACCATGTTGAAACTTTGTCAGAATGTTTGTCTTAGTGATATCTAGGCCAAGTTCGAAAATAGGTCATGTCGAGTCAAAAGCTAGGTCACTAGGTCAAATTTAAGAAAATCTTGTTAACACTCCTGAAGCCGCATTTTTGGCTTGAGCATATTGAAACTTTGTCAGAATGTTTGTCATAGTGATATCTAGGCCAAGTTCGAATATAGGTCATGTCGGGTCAAAAACTAGGTCACTAGGCCAAATCTTGTTAACACTCTGGAAGCCACATTTTAAACTTGAGCATGTTGAAACTTTATTAGAAAGTTTGTCTTTTGATATCTAGGCCAAGTTCGAATATGGGTCATGTCCGGTCAAAAACTAGGTCACTAGGCCAAATTTAAGGAAAATCTTGATTACACTCTAGAAGCCACATTTCTGGCTTGAGCATGTTGACACTTTGTCAGAATATTTGTCTAAGTAATAGCTAGGCCAAGTTCGAATATGAGTCATGTCGGGTCAAAAACTAGGTCACTAGGCCAAATTTAAGGAAAATCTCGTTAACACTCTTGAAGCCGTATTTTAAACTTGAGCATGTTGAAACTTTATCAGAAAGTTTGTCCTGATGATATCAGGCCAAGTTCGAATATGGGTCATGTCATGTCAAAAACTAGGTCACTAGACCAAATTTAAGGGAGGGAATCCGCTGTGGTCGAGTGGTTAGCGTCGGGGATTTCGAAACCGGGTGTCCCGGGTTCGATCCCCAGTCGCGGCACTACGGTCATGGTGAAGTGCACTTGGGCAAGGCACATTTTCTAGCCTAGTACTGGTTTGTTTACCCAGGGATCATGAATAATTAAATTTAATTGCGCGCTAAATGACCTTAGCTGTCGATGCGCCATAAAACAATATACATTCATTCAATATACATTCAAATTTAAGGGAAATCTTGTTAACACTCTGGAAGCCACATGTTTGGCTTGAGCATGAGAGAGTTATGTCTTAAATAGCCCATTCTCAGGTGATCGATTCCAGGGCCTCATGGCCCTCTTGTTTGACAAAACATGTTCAAAGTCGTCTGCTGCAGAATTGTCATATGAGGGAAAGGGTCAACAGTGAAGACCAAGGCGAGAAGCAGTACACAAAGAGTGCGGTTGATTTAGTATAACATATATAACAGTTTATCCATATGGTTTGCCCTGGAATCAGCTGTGGTCGAGTGGTTAGCGTCTGGGATTTTGAAACCGGGTGTCCCGGTTCGATCATCAGTTGCGGTGCTACGGTCATGGTGGAGTGCCCTTGGGCAAGGCACATTTTCTAGCCTAGTACTGGTTTGTTTACCCAGGGATCATGAATAAGTGAATTGTTGGCGAGATATAACTGAAATAATGTTGAAAGCGGCGTAAAACACCAATAAATAAAAATTATTGTTTGCCCACTGCTGGACCAAGTAGTTATTGTATGCATAAACTGACCTGTCATCAGTTTCAAAGTATTTTTTTTTTATAGTAAATTGACCATGTTAACCCTTTCCCACGTACAACAAATCTGCAGCAGACTACTTTGAAAAAACATTTGCAAAAAAGTGAAAAATCTACATGAGTTAAAATTTAATTGTTTAACCCTTTCCCTCATATGACAATTCTGCACTTTGAACATATTTTAACAAAAAAGTAGAAAATCTCTATAATTGAATGGAAAACCTATGACTAAAAGTGGAAAACATTGTGGCAAAAGAAGAAATTGCTTGTTTTGAGCAATTCTTCTTTTGTCACTGTTTTTAAAAAGCTGTCTGCTGCAGGGGCGTCAGAAAGTGTCTATAATATTATGAGGGAAAGAGTTAATACAGTTGAAAACATTGTGGCAAAAGGAGCAATTTCTCCTATTGCTGCAATATTTTCAAAAGTCATCTGCTGCAGAGGCGTCGGAAAGCATCTCTATGTGGGAAAGGTTTAAGTGACTGTTGAATTCATTCAGACTTTGATTCTAAATGGTGAGTGTAATATAAACTCAAAATGGCATACTTGTTTGCCAAAATATGATGCCTCAATGACAACGCAATTGCCTTTACCATGTATTAGAAACATTCAATAGTTAACCCTTTCCCACATACAACAATTCTGCAGCAGATGATGTTTAAAACATCTTGGCAAAAATGTGAAAAATCTCTATACATAATTGTATAATAATTGAATAAAGTTGAAAACACTGTGGCCAAAGTAGAACTTGCTCGTTTTAGGCAACTTCTCCTTTTGTCACTGTTTTCAAAAGTCGTCTGCTCCAGAGGCATCAGAAAGCGTTTATATGTGGGAAAGGGTTAAGAGAACTGCAAAGAAAGTTTTAACCCTTCCCACTTACAACATATCTGCAGCAGACAACTTTGAAATCATCTAGGCAAAAATATGGAAATTGTATCATTACTGAATAGAGCTGAAAACATTGTGACAAAATGAACAATATCAACTTCTGCCACACTTTTTTTCTTCAAAATGTGTCTGCTGCTGATGTGGAACAAAGTGTGAAAGGATTAAACAAGATTGTTTTTTTCAACTCTTAGGCCTGCAATTTTTAATTATTTGTTTGACAAGATATTCTTAAAAAAAAGATTGAGTCAGGGCGCTAAATAAAAATAAAAATAAAATTGAGATTTGTCTTCATTTTTAGCTCGACTTTTGAAAAAATGAGAGCTATTGTCATGAACCTTGCGTCGTCCGGCTTGGTTGTTTTCTATCAGTCGAGCTTCTGTGCCGTACGCGGTGCTCTTGTTTTATTTGCAAAACTTCATCAGGCTTGATTTTTTTGTTTCGCTTTTCATTCCTCACAGGAGGACGAGTTGTTATTAGGATAAACAAAATGTAAATGCCTCGAAAATATTTAGATTGTGATTGTTTAAATCACTAAGTTTTGATATACTGGAAAAGAAATTAATACAATGTCATATTATTCATTGGTTAAACGTCTGACAGATCATGATTATCTGTGTTTTCGATCAAACATGCTGTCAGTTTTATTTCGGTTTCAATTCAAATGTTGAGGTCGGTGTATAATAAAAAAAATAAAAGGAACTCAAAACGGTTTTATTTCTATTTCATTTTTGGAAAAAAATATGTTGGGCTCTCTCGTAAAACAATAAATAAAAAAATAATGGCCTTAGACATGAAAAACTGTTTTTCCATGTATAATTTTTCAAAGCAGCAATTTGTAAAAAATACCATATCATATAAACTTTAAATATTTTTATGTTCCAGATGTGTCCCAAATGAACAAAGATCCTTGGCCCTTGGGATTCAGTGGATCATTGCCCGATGTTTAGGATCCATTCCGGGACCTATTCTATTCGGAACATTAATAGATATAACCTGTAAGCTATGGCAGACACGGTGCGAGGAGAAAGGCTCATGTTTTTTTTATGACAATCGTCAAATGAGTAACAACATGTTAGCCGTAAGCTTGGTGTTAAAGTTTTTCTCTTCTTTGTTTTTCTTGTTAGCGTTAGTGTTATATAAAACGCCGGAATCAGATTCGTTGGAAGAAACTGATATATCAGATGATGTTAACCAAAATGAGGAGAAAGATATAACGCCACCGCCCAAATCTCTCGGTCTCTCTCCCACCTCAAACTGTAAGAGTAACCAAAGTGTTCATACGGCTGTGACAATGTTATCAGACAGCACCCCAACAACTCCCGCATCGCCGAATGGGCCTTCAGATACCCCTGCAACATGGACACAACTATAGTACTACTAGAACATTGATATGGTCTTTGGAGGCAGCAGTATAAATGATCAGCATCATCATCATTATCATCATTTGTTACCAAGATGACTATGTTTTTTAGTAGCTTCAGCATCTATAGTTGTATTACCAAGTAAAGCAGGAAGAAAGCATCGATCAAGTAAAACAGAAAGAGAGCATCTATAGTTGTTTTATCAAGTAAAGCAGGAAGAGAGGAAGAGAGCATCTATAGTTGTATTATCAAGTAAAGCAGGAGGTTAGTTATTTCATCAAGTAAAGCAGAGAGAAAGCATCGATCAAGTAAAGCTGGAAGAAAGCATCAATCAAGTAAAGCAGGAAGAAAGCATTGATCAAGTAAAGCAGGAAGAAAGCATTGATCAAGTAAAGCAGGAAGAAAGCATTGATCAAGTAAAGCAGGAAGAAAGCATTGATCAAGTAAAGCAAGAGGAGAGCATATATACATGTAGTTATTTTACCAAGTAAAGCAGGAAGTGAGCATCTATAGTTATTTTATCAAGTAAAGCAGGAAGAGAACATCTATAGTTATTTCATCAAGTAAACCAGGAAGAAAGCATCTCTAAGAGATCCCTATTCTTTGGTGTCACAGCTTGAGTGAACTGACCTGACTCCCAAAACTGTAAATGTTTCCTCGGTGCTCAGATTTTGAACCCAAGTCTCTGATAGGTCAAAAGCAGATTCATTCTCAAAATTGACCAATCAGAAGACTTATTTAGAGCATAGAGTCTTCTTCTGAGAACAGAGCATGCTTTCATAATTTTATTGAGAATATGACCATTCAGAATGGCATTCTAGTAAATACTTCTTTGTCATAATATCAGATTATGCTTCATTAACTGTATGGTAAAACACAGAAACTCATCAATATTATCACTCATTGTAGATTGTTGAATTGTGAATGAACTGAGAGAAATGAAACTTAACTCTTTCCCTCATACAACAATTCTGCAGCAGACGACTTTGAACATATTTTGTCAAATAATGGAAAATCTCTATAATTGAATGGATAACCTATGACTAAAAGTGGAAAACATTGTGGCAAAAGGAGAAATTGCACGTCTATATGAGGGAAAGGGTTAAAATAGTGTCTCTCCTCTTTTGAGGTCAAGAGGATAGCAGAGGCCCAGAAGGGGGACTGGGTTTCTGTTGCCTCTGTGAATAAAGTCTTTATAATTATTATCCTCTGGTTTCGGGATAACTTTACCAACTTCACCCATGAAAGGCCGTGATATAACTAATTTACCAGCAGTACTGTTCACTCACTCATGAAAGGCCGTGATATAACTAATTTACCAGCAGTACTGTTCACTCACCCATGAAAGGTCGTGATATAACTAATTAACCAGCAGTACTGTTCATTCAACCATGAAAGGCCGTGATATAACTAATTAACCAGCAGTACTGTTCACTCACCCTTGAAAGGCTGTGATATAACTAATTAACCAACAGTACTGTTCATTCAACCATGAAAGGCCGTGATATAACTAATTAACCAGCAGTACTGTTCACTCACCCATGAAAGGCTGTGATATAACTAATTAACCAGCAGTACTGTTCACTCACCCATGAAAGGCCGTGATATAACTAAAATTATGTTGTTAGTAGCGTGAAAGACCATTCAAACAAAGAATATATGATTATAATTGCTTTTGTTACCTTGTGTACCGGTATTGATTGCTACAAAAAAAAGTTTGTTTTGTCTTATCAATATGAAAATAGCTGAAAGGCCGTGATATAACTAATTAACCAGCAGTACTGTTCACTCACCCATGAAAGGCCGTGATATAACTAAAATTCTGTTGTTAGTAGCGTGAAAGACCATTCAAACAAAGAATATATGATTATAATTGGTTTTGTAACCTTGTGTACCGGTATTGATTGCTACAAAAAAAAGTTTGTTTTGTCTTATCAATATGAAAACAGCTGAAATTCTAAACCCTGAACCACTTGAAAATGTAAAGAAATAAAAGATTAGAAGAACTTATTCAGCCATAATAATTTAACAAGAGCAAGATTAATTGATTGTAGTGTTTAATTCTTTGCCTGCCATATATTATACAATAAATCTGCAGCAGACAACATCTAAGCAAAAATATGGAAAAATCTCTAGAACTTAAAGTATAATTCATATTTATATTTTTCCCTCACAGATGCATTTGGACACATCCACAGCAGCTGAAAACTTTGTGGCAAAAGTGGAATAGCTCATTATACCACAATGTTTTCAAATGTTGAATTCTAAAGATGATTCTGCATGAGGTAAAGAATTTAATTTTCACATTAATTCTTTGCACCCTAAATTAGTTTCGTCGGCCATATTGTCCTGCTATATTGTCGTCTGAACGTTTTTGACAAAATATTTGTATTTCCCAAAATGTTTACTGAAATAAAATCTGATTGTCAAACAGTTTGAATCTCAGATCAGTACCCACGTTTTGTGGGGTCTGGTCTCTGTATCCAAACTGTTTGCAAATGTCATCAAAGGTTGGCGAAACCTGCCGCTAGCGTGCTAAGAGTTAATGTCTTCCCTCATACAGATACATGTCAACGCATCTTCAACTTATGTAAACATTGTAACAAAAAGGATAAAATAGCGCCTTTTTCAACATCCTATTCAATGATAATATTATGCTTTTATTTATAGCCGGTAGCGAGGGCTGTCAATTCAGGGATTGTGAGTTTGAATCCCGGCTTGGCCAACTTTCTGACGATTGTGAAAGTCAATGCGACATGCCTCATTCGTCTTCCATCAATGGGCTAAGTCTATGTGGAAAAAGCAGCCAGTTGCTTGGGAAGATTGTTGTGTGGAGTACTGGTGTGAGAAACCCAGGAAATGCATGAGTAGGTGAACTGGCCGCCGTGATATAACTGAGACATTGTTAAAAACGGCGTTAAACTCCCCAATCAATCAATGCTTTTATTTATAGAGATTTCCCATAATTCTGGATAAATGTTTTCAAAGTGAGCTGTGTAAATGGGAAAGGGTTATTTATTGTTGTAAAATTCAATAGGGCTGAAGGTGTAACCCCTCTGGTACAAAACTATTATCAGTATTGTTATTATAGTGCCAACTTTTATTATTATAGCTGCCTATATTTTGTGTTAATATTTGTAATAACTGATAATAATATAAATATTTTTTTATATCTTTGATCATTATAAATTATACATATAACTCAACAATATTGACCTGATCTGGCACTATGTATGGGAACTTTGTATGAAGCTATACATTATTATGACATACAAACATGCATATCAAATTTTAACCCTTTCCCACATACAATAACTCTGCAACAAACAACTTTGACAACATAGATATGGAAAATCTCTATAATTTGAAATGTAATTATTGAATAGAGTTGTAAACAATGTGGCAAAAGGAGAAATTGCTCATGATGAATAGTTTTCTCCTATTTCCACAATGTTTTTACAAGTTGTCTGCTGCAGATGTGTCTACATGTGGGAAAGGGTAAATGTGTACATCAATTGACTTACATGTGTGTCTTTTGTATAATCAATCAAAAATGTGATGAAAATACATTTTTGTTATGATTTAGTCTGTGTAAATTGAACTGTCCCATCTTGAATGCATAAAAAAGAGACAGTTTAACCCTTTCCCTAATACAGCAAATATGCAGCAGACGACCTTGAAAACTTGGTGACAAAAACCTGAAATATCTCCATAAAATATAGCTTAATTGTTAATTAGAATGGAAAACATTGTGGCTAAAGGAGAATTTGCTCATCATGAGTCATTTTACCTTTGGCTTCAATGTTTTCTAAAGACGTCTGCTGCTATTGCATCAAAATGCGTCTATATGAGGGAAAGGTTTAAACAGAAACGTATAGTAAACTGACCTTGTTATGAATTCATCATTTGACAGTTCAATTTAAACAGGCAATAATAAACATGTTCGCACAAAGGTCGTAATCAGGTCAATATTATCGAGTAATACAATCCGGGGCTGCATATCTTCTCGGATTTCACTTGTCATACAAATAAAAGAAAATCATTCTTAACCCTTTCCCACATACCACAATTTAGCAGCAGACAACTTTGAAAACATTTTGGCAAAAATGTGAAATATCTTCATAAATGTTTTAAATTATTAAAAAAAAGTTAAAAACATTGTGGCAAAGGGGGAAATTGCTCATCATGAGCAATTTCTCCTTTTGTCAAAATGTATTCAAAAGTCGTCTGCTGCAAATGTGTGAGAATGGGTCTGCAAGTGGGAAAGGGTTAATGTTAAAAATCTACTCGCTTTCAGGAATTTCATGAGTCGAATGATTTTACCATCCTGGTACACATGCTCAGACATTTGAAGGGCTGCATGCAAAACTGTTGTAAGATAGAGTAATAGAGTTACAATTGTATTGCATGATGCCATTAAATTATTGTTAATAAGTTGCTTTGTTCAGTCTGCCTTTTAGGAGGATCCAATCTGTTAGGACCCTTTCCAATACATAACAAATCTGCAGCAGGCGACTTTGAAAACATCTATGCAAAAATATGGAAAATCTCTTTAATTGAAATTATTATTGAACAAAGTTAAAAAATCATTGTGGTTAAATTTGGAAATTGATCATTATGAACAAATGTTCTTCTTGCCAAATTGTTTTCAAAGCTTGTCCGCTGTGGCATCAGAAAGTATTTTTGACCCATCTGCAGTAGAAATGGCAATCGCTTATATTGAGTAATTTCTCATTTCTTTCTCAAATGTTTATAACTCTCATTCTCTCACACCAAACAGCAATGGATGACATTGAAATCATCTCTAGAGACAAAAATATGAACAAGATCACTGCAAGCGAGCGCCAATGCTCGTCTGTTTAAAAAGGGGCATTACTGAATAATTATTCAAGCCAGAGTTACATGTATGTGACTTGGTATAGACATGTATATTGTTCCTCGGAACATGTGTACTAAGTTTCATTTGAAAATGTCAAACGTTTTTTGAGTTGTGAGGTATTAAAGGTTATAGTTCTTCAAAAAAAGACATTGAAAACATTGTGGCAAAAGGAAAAATACATATGAGCAATTTCTCCTTTTACCACAATGTTTCAAATGCACCTCCATATGGGAAAGCAAACATTTTTTCAGGGCGTTTTCAAGAAGCCCCTTTTTCAAACAAAGTGATTCAAATATGCAACTTAAATTCTAATTATTTAATAAATTTGTGTTTGTACATTTTCTGTTGTTTTATTTATGTGTACAAAGATATTTATACCTGTAAATATTCTAGCTTGTTATTCACATGTTTTCCATTGTTTTGCAGCAAGACATTACAAAAAAAGTCATCATTTTTCCACATACAAAAATCGGCAGCAGATGATTGAAAACATCTTGGCAACAATTTGGGAGATCAGTCTTTATTAAGTGAAAGTATAATTGTTAAATGGAGATGAAAACATTGTGGCAGATTGAAACATTTTGCCACAATGAATTCAAAGGTTGTCTTCAGTAGATCAATCAAAATGCATCAGCAGGTGGGAAATGTTTTAACCCTTTTCCACATATAGACGCTTTTTGACGCCTCTGCTGCAGACGACTTTTGAAAACACTGACAAAAGGTGAAATTGCTCAAAACCAGCAATTTTTCCTTTTGCCACAGAGTTTTCATTTTTTTTCATTAATTGTACATTTATAAATGGAGATTTCCCATAATTTTGACAATATGTCTTCAAAGTTGTCTGCTGCAGATTTGTTGTATGTGGGAAATGTTTAATAGCATCATGCTTTTTTTGTCGGCCATTTTATTGCCACATTTGAAGAAATCAGTCATTAAGTTCAAAGCTCTGTATGAATGGGGACAGGCCCACCATTGCAAATATACTATTGTTTCTCACTTACAACAAATCTGTAGCAGACAAATTAAAAAACATCTAGGCAAAAGAAGGAAAAAAGTTCTTAAATGAAAAGATAATTACTTATGAGCAAATTATACTTTTGCCACAATGTTTTCTAAAAGGTGTTTGCTGCGTCGGAACTCACCATTGCAATTATTACTAAAAAGTGAAATAGCAAATTATACTTTTGCCACAATGTTTTCTAAAAGGTGTTTGCTGCGTCGGAACTCACCATTGCAATTATTACTAAAAAGTGAAATAGCAAATTATACTTTTGCCACAATGTTTTCTAAAAGGTGTTTGCTGCGTCGGAACTCACCATTGCAATTATTACTAAAAAGTGAAATAGCAAATTATACTTTTGCCACAATGTTTTCTAAAAGGTGTTTGCTGCGTCGGAACTCACCATTGCAATTATTACTAAAAAGTGAAATAGCAAATTATACTTTTGCCACAATGTTTTCTAAAAGGTGTTTGCTGCAAAGGCGTCGGAACTCACCATTGCAATTATTACTAAAAAGTGAAATAGCAAATTATACTTTTGCCACAATGTTTTCTAAAAGGTGTTTGCTGCAAAGGCGTCGGAACTCACCATTGCAATTATTATCGTCCATTCACCTATTTTCGATACGTACCTGTTTTCGATACTTTTTTCTGCACGCGCGTATAAGTTAACATGTAGTTCAATGACGTCACAGTTTGTTTACAATCTACTTCATCCAGTGTTATGTTCGATTTGCTCGAGAAAAAAAAAAAAAATCGTCGCAAACAGGTCAGATTTCATTATTTTACAACATTACACAAAAACAGTGTTTTTAACTGTTACTTTTTACCAGTTGCGTAGAAACTGCAATTAATTAAACTTCCTAAATGGAAAAATAAAAAAAATGACATTTACCGTAAAGATTATTTTCTCTGCTGTAGAAGGAAATCACTGTCACACGAGACTATGCAAAAATAAAATGTACAGGGTGTGCCAAAAAGATCGTACCCCTTATATTTTTTTACTTTTTTTTTATGATTTCAACAATCATTAAGCAGTCATTAATTTCAATCAAGTATATAATAGGATTATTTTTTTCTATTTTCAGGCAATACGTATTGCATTTCGTTGGTTTATGTGAAGTTTGCAGGGTGTGACTTCCCATCTTGCAATCACTAGACTCACTTAAAGTATTGCTGCAAGCAGTCTGTAGTCTGCAGACTTGATAAATGTATCTCCCCCTTTCATAACACTGATATTCAAGAATGAACTGTTAATATTGAATAAATTTAGCTTCATACTCAAATTGTAACTGTTTTCTGAAATATCTAGTTCATTAAAATCTTTTGGACTATAACTGTACTTATTTATACTCTTCAGCTTGGAGGTATCGAAAATAGGTCAAGACAACATTCAAAATGGCCACCTACATGTGTTTTCTTTTTATAAAGTATTTTTTTATCAAAATTAAATAGTTATAGGATATATATATTTTAGTGGGTGAGAATGAATTAATCTAAAGTATTTTTGTGTTTTTATTTGTTTATTTGCTTTCTTCTATGTTTAAAAAGCAAATGTCGCTTATGGTATCGAAAACCGGTCAAACCTCGATACTAAAAAGTTTGATCAGAGATTAACACTTTCCCATCCGCAAACGAATGTGAAGGAATCTGCAGCAGACAGCTTTTGAAAACATGTTGACAAAAGGAGAAATTGATCGTTTTGGACTCTTTTCAATAATTATACATTTATTTATAGATTTTCAATATTTTTACGGAGATGGTTTAAATCTACTGCAGATTTGTTGTATGTGGGAAAGGGTGAAATCTATATAGTAGAATATGTATTAACCCTTTCCTTCATACAACAATTCTGAAGCAGACGACTTTGAACATATTTTGTCAAATAATAGAAAATCTCTATAATTAAATGGATAACCTATGACTAAAAGTGGAAATCATTGTGACAAAAGGAGAAATTGCACGTTTTGTGCAATTTCTTCTTTTGTTACTATGTTTTCAAAAAGCTGTCTGCTGCAGAGGCGTCAGAAAGCGTCTATATGAGGGAAAGGGTTAAAGTATCTTTACTGGGTCAGTCTATCAGGCAACGCATCATAAACCATGTGATTTACCCTTTCCCACATACAATAAATATAGGAAAATAATAATGAATGTATGATTTTTCAATAAAGTTGAAAAGATTGTGGCAAAATGCTCCCTTCAGCAGCTAGGAATTAGTTTACACAGCATTTATGAACATATGAATGTTCCATTATGAAACGTCATTTTTTGCTAAATCGATGACATATACAAATATTCTAAAAACCCATACATTTTAAGACTCCAAATCGTGAGACATTGATATTGACTTGATGAATTTGCTTTTTCATCTAAAAATATATATAGAAGAATTTCAATAAATAAGTGTACATTTCAAGGGCTTGGCGTCAAGCAGTTGTAACTAAAAATCTATTTTGAAAAACCCTGGTTTAGGGGCGATTTCGACCCCTTTGTTAACAATGCAAATTTAGGTGCCATTGCTCAGAACGAGCAATGGCACCTAAATTTCCATTGTTTACCAAGAAAAATGATTTAACACTTATAAGGACTTTATGGCGAGGTTATCACACTGGTAAAAAAATACCAATTTTAGTTACAACCATTTCACGCTAAGCCCTCGATTTATTGAAGAGTTGAATACCTTGTGGCATAAGGAGAAAAATGCTTACTCTGAGCAATTTCCCATTTTGCTTAAATAATTTCAAAAGTTGTTTGCTGCAGGTTCATACAAAGATTGTGTGTGGTAAAAGGTTAATAAAATGTACATTTTAATTATCTGCCCATACATTCATATCTGTAGAACGTACCGTGTCATGACATTTCGTGCAATACAATCTCTCATATTGTGAACAGTGCTACATAGAAATTAAACTTATATTTTTAGATATTTATTTTGTTTTCTTGTCGCTTACCTTTAACCCTTTCCCTAATGTAGTCACATTTTGATGCATCTTCAGCAGACATCTTTTGAAAACATTGTGACCAAAGGAGGAATAGCTCTTAATGTGTAGTTTCTCTCTTGCCACATTGTATTCAACTCTATTCAATAACTAGAGCTATCACTGAACGTGATTAATACCCCCCGAATACTGCCCTGATAGGAGATTCCATCCAGTAGTTTTAAAAATATTCCCTGGACAAGAAAAAAGTAAGAAAGAGCAATAACTCAGTAATAAGCTTAAATATAGATATGGTTCTTGTTCTCATTGCGCTTTACCATTGAATGAAGTTTTACTATATGTTCAAGTTATTCTCTGCACACACACAAAAAAAACAGTAACAAAGGGCAATGACTCTGTAGTTAGCTAAAATATAGTTATGGTCCTTGCATTACAAAGTGCTAACATTAAAAGATGAATTGTTTATCTAATCCTACAAAACATGAAAGTATATTTATCTTAATAATAAGCAGCAGTTAAAAGTAAGATTATTTATCCTTTCCCACATATGACAAATGTGCAGCAGATGACTTTGGAAACATCTTGTCGGAAACCCATAGAAAATCACTAAAACTGAGAATCAAATTATTAACCTTTTCCCACATAACCACAAATCAACGGCTGACTGCTTTGTAAACATATTACCACAAATATGGAAACTATCTATAAATAAAATAACAATCATTGAATAAAGTTGAAAACATTGTAGCAAAAGGGAGAAATTTCGATATTATTTTCAAAAGTCTTCTGCTGCATTTCCTCATAAAGTGTTTAAAGAACTAGATCTGTCACATGACATGGTACAATGGGATACCAACAAAAATGAAATAAAATACCTTTTTATACAAAATAAAAAAACAACAAATAATACAGATTAAACTAAACATTTTCCCTCTGGTAGCAGACGACTTTTGTAAACATTGCTCATCAGGAGCAATTACGCCTTCGGCCAAAATGTTCAATATTTGACTACATGCTTTTAAAGTCGCCTGCTACATATTTAGTGCATGAGGGAAAGCATTAACCTTCTGTAGCCCAACATAAGTTCTGAAGTACATATAGTTATAAAAAAGATATGGTGAAACAAAGACCTATTGGCTATATATTCTTATATAGTCAAGAGTAAAAAGTTATGAACTTAAAATAATAGTATAGCTTATACATAGAATCAATAATTTCTTCTGAAAAAGCTGTTTTGTGAGCTTTCATCTTAATAATTCCAGTTCCCTATGCAGACTCATTTTAGCTCAACTCTAGCAGAAATCTTTTGAAAACATTCTGGAAAAGAAGAAATTGCTCATGACGACTATGTTTTGCTTTTGCCACAAGTTTATCTATTCTATTAAGAAATTAAACTTTTGTTTTTGGACATTTTCCATAATTTACTTAAAAGTTTTCGAAGTTGTCTGCTGCAACTTTGCTGTATGTTAATATGGGTTAAATCAATGACGATCAGTTCCTGTCTCAATCATATTCAGATGAAACATTAACCCATTCCAACATACTGTTAATCTGCAGCAGAGGACCATGTAAAACATTTAGACTTACGTATGGTAAATATCTCTAAATGAAACTATAACAGTTGAATAGAATAAAACAAATCAGGGGAAAAGGAGGATGTGCTTATTTTAATGTGTTCAAAATTTGGTTTCTACAGATGTGTCAAAATGAGTCTGTAAAAGGCAATGTAAAGGTATTCTTCTGCAACAACTTCTTATTTGTAGAGTTTTTGACTCCATCTTGGCATCCATCTTGGAGCCTTCATTCGAACTGAGTCACCTTATCTTTGGTGATCATGTAAATACACTATCAGGTCAGACAGTTTCAGGTGTGCATTGGAATGACCTTCACCCAGTCTATGAAAACATCTAGACAAAAGTATGGAAATTATCTTTGAGGGAAAGTTTAATTCAGAGTTAAAAGCATTATGGTTAAAGAAGAAATTGGCTCATTTTGAGAAATTTTTCCTTTTCCTAAACTGTTTTATGAGTTGTAACTGGAACTTGGCTTAGTTTGACATTTCACAGTGATAGTGGAGAATCAGTAGTGGCAGAGAAACTTTTCACCCTGGAGAAAATCAAAGGGGGTAACTCTTGTTGATGTCAAAGTCTGTCACAGCTTCCGTCCCTGCGGTTCTGGGGAAAAAAAAAGAAATATATAAAGAATATATTAGAGACGATTTGTTTTGTCATCTTCAACTAACCCTTCCCTTGTATAGACGCTTTCTGATGCCTCTGCAGCAGATGTCTTTTGAAAACAATGTGGCAAATCGATGAGTTATTTCTCCTTTCCCCAAGGTTTTCAAATCAATCTAATAACTAATTAAACTTTCATTAATAGAGATTTTCTTTATTTCGCCTAGATCATTTCAAAGTTGCCTGCCGCAGATTTGTTGTATGTGAGAAAACGTTATACAACAGTCTCCTTTTAAACCTTTTCCTACCTATAATAAATTTGCAGCATGTGACTTTGAACACATCTAAGCAAAATCATTAAAAATCTGTCAAGTTGACCACATAATTAGTGAATTAAGTTGAATACATTGTGGCATAAGGAGAGAATTGCTTGCTCTGAGCAAGTTCTCCCATTGCTAAAATAATTTCAAAAGTTGTTTGCTACAGATGCATAAAAAGATTGTGTGTGGGAAAAGTTTAATAAAATGTACATTTGAATTATCTGCCCATTCTCTCATTCATGTCTGTAGAACATACCGTGTCATGACATTTCGTGCTATACAATCTCTTATGGTCAAAGGGAAGTAAATCAGATGGGCTTGCTGGATAGAGAATTTTGTCGAGGGGGATTTCAGATGAATATGTAAGACTGAAATTGTCACCCATTGGACAATAATGATTCTGCTGAAAGTTGAATTATTTTTTTGACAACTATATTATCCTGTTAGTGATTTGTAACCAAACCCTGGTTTTGCTATTGGCTGTACTGACACCGTCAGAATAATGTTTAGAACATCCTGTATTTTCTGAGATTTAAAGTGATTTCAGTGCGGGATAAGGGTGACCTATCATTTGACGTCATTGCTAAAACAAAAAAGGTGGGATGAGCCCTGGGTTTTGGGTGCTGTTATGGTAGATATAAGAATGGACTTTGATTTAATACAGGTGTGTGGCTTCGTTTTAATATTGGGAAAGAACCATAACCCATAATGCTGTAATGGTCGCCTATGTAAAATGAATTGCTTCCCTTTGACCTAAAATTGTGACCATTGCTACATAGAAATTAAACTTATATTTTTAGATATTTATTTAGTTTTCTTGTCGCTTACCTTTAACCATTACCCTAATGTAGTCGCATGTTGATGCGTCTTCAGCAGACATCCTTTGAAAACATTGTGACGAAAGGAGGATTAGCTCTTAATGTGTAGTTTCTCTTTTGCCACATTGTATTCAACTCTATTCAATAACTAGAGCTATCACTGAACGTGATTAATACCCCCCGAACGCTGCCCTGATAGGAGATTTCATTCAGTAGTTTTAAAAATATTCTCAGGAAAAGAAAAAAGTAAGAATAACTCTGTAATAAGCTTAAATATAGATATGGTTCTTGTTCTTTACCATTGAATGAAGTTTTTTTTAAATTCCATACAGAAGTTTTCAAGTAATTCTCTGCACACACAAAAAAAAACCCAGTAACAAAGGGCAATGACTCTGTAGTTAGCTAAAATAGAGTTATGGTTATTGTACACTGCACCTCCTCTCATTGTGCCCTTCCATTGTATATATAGTTTTATTAAATTCCATCCTATAGTTTTAAAGTAATCCTCCGGACAAGAAAAAAGTAAGAAAGGGAAATTACTTTGTAATTAGCTCAAATAGAATTATGGTTCTTGTACACTGCCTCTCATTGTGCTTTACCAATGTATTAATTTTTATTAGATTCCGGAAATCTAGTAGTTTTCAAGTTATTCTCCGGACAAGAAAAAGTAACAAAAGGTAATAACTTTGTAATTAGGTAAAATAGCGCTATGGTTCCTGTACACTGCACTTCCTCTCACTGTGTTATATCATCGTTTGCAGTCTTATTCAATTCCAAGTTATGCTCTGGACAAGGAAAATTACAACGGGCGACTAAAATATACCCCCTTCATACTTCGTTTGTCGGGGGGTATAACTAGACGGTTGTTGTATAAACAAGAACATGTCTTTCCCCATGGACATTCAAATAAAATGAATGGCAGAAACATGCACTCTGCATGTCGTCTCAATATGATGAACATTTGTGGCAAGTTATTTTAAAATCGTTCATGAAGATTGGATGATCAATATGGACATTTTGAGGGATTCTTAGCAAAACTTGCCGTCGAACATCTCCCTATGATATGTATAATTTCATCATATCAATTCAACCATGCCTTAGATATGATTCAGGACGGACAGATGGACAACGCAGATTTGTTGAATGTGAGAAACGGTTACTATTCCCTTTATTATACCGCTTTGTTGTTTTGTAAGCTCATTGTTCCTATCCCCCTACACATTTTTTCCTGGAACAGCCTGTGCTGGAAATGTTAACAACATAAAAAGATTCGAAATTGTACTTTTTAGAACCGTTTTTATTTGTACCATAGAATATAAAACCTAACAATCCAAGTGAAAAAAATATCAATACTTCAAAGCTTCAAAAAAGAAGTGCCAATTAACACATTTAGTCTAATAAACTATTATTAGATGTTTGTTAATTGATTAATGGAAAATAACATCGTATTTTATCATTTAAAACTCAACGTTTCTAAATAAGGATCAGCAAGTTAAAGCATGAAAAAAACAGAAAATTGCATTGGATTTTATCCTAATTAAAAATAAACAAACAATTCGCAGTGGATTTTATCCTAATAAACTCGGCCTTTTACATAGAATCAGTAAGTTAAAGCATCAAATAAACAGAACATTTGTTTGTAAAAATGTAAAAACAAGCTCTGTTTTCATTTGTAAACACAAAAATAGTTAATTTCATTTGTAGCATAGCCACTCATGAAAATACATGTACATGTATCATTTTTGTGCTCATTGATTTTACACCAACACAAACACTTATTCTCTGTTTATTTAACAATTTATGTGCTTTCAAAATATCAGAAACATGGAAAATCTCTAGAAATAATTATGGTTCATAATTGGAGTTGAACACTGACCTAGTTTATTGTGAGCAATGTTTTCTGTATGTTTGAAAGAGCCATAGAAATTACCATGGTATGTAATAAATGGGGCACATCACACAAAGAAAACTTGATAAAAGAATCACCAAAAAAAAGGAATGATTAATTTTTAGTAAAAATGATCCTTAATTTTTTATTTTTTCTACAGCAGACTTTGTACATAATTCCAAATGATTAATCTTTTCCACATACAATAGATCTGAAGCAGATGACTTTTAAAACATGTAGGCAAATTCTTCATGATGAAAGTATAATTATCAAATAGAGTTGCAATCATTGAAGCAAAAGTTGTCTGCTGCAGGTCTGAAAGTGGGAAAAGGTAAATACATAATAATGAAAGTTTACTTGCACTTTTTACAATTCCCACAAAACTTCTAATAATGAGAGAATAAACAACAAATTATACATACATAATAAAATTCAAATAAAAATATCAAACAAAATCTTTCTCTCTGACAAACTTCTCGGAATCCAAGCGGCAGAGAAGTAAGCAATGATTTGAGCCCAGTCATCCCTGGTTAGATTCCTGCTTGAAGCAGCAATAGTGGAGTGCCTTTGGGCAATGGCACTTTTGATAGCCTAGTACTGGACTCTGCTTGATGCACTACTGCATAGTGGAATGCCTTTGGGCAATGGCACTTTTGATAGCCTAGTACTGGACCCTGCTTGAAGCAGCCATAGTGGAGTGCATTTGGGCAATGGCACTTTTGATAGCCTAATACAGGACCCTGCTTGAAGCAGCCATAGTGGAGTGCATTTGGGCAATGGCACTTTTGATAGCCTAATACTGGACCCTGCTTGAAGCAGCCATAGTGGAGTGCCTTTGGGCAATGACACTTTTCATAGCCTAGTACAGGACCCTGGATAAATGTACTATTGCTGTGATCAATATAATCCCAATTAAACAAAGGTTACAAACTAATTATCTTATCCTGATGTATTTTTGTCCCGACTTATTTACAGTTGTCATTGTCAACTATGTCATTTTACACAATGATTTTCAACAAAACCTGAACTATCTCTTCACACATACAATAAAGTTGCAGCAGACAACTTTGAAAACATCTAGGCAAAATTTCAGAAAATCTCATTGTTACAATTATTGAATTTAGTTGAATTACATTTTGGCAGATGAAGGAATTGCGTGTAAGTTTTAAAGTCAGTCTGCAAATTGAAAAAGGATTATTAAATAATTTTAAGGAATACAGTCTCTTTCCCTAATTTAAAATGTTTTGATTTGTTTGTATTTAAAATATCTCTGCATAAAAGAAATTTATGAAAATAGGAAGTTTACAATTAATAATGAATTGAAAACTCTGGCTTGTTATTAGTGATTTCTTTCTAATCTTACAATGGTCTTCAAAAGTTATTTGGAGCACAGACATCTGTATGACAGGGCTACTGACAAGTTTGGCTACAGATGGTACCTCTATTATTATTACAACTACATGTATATAACAAATACAAATGTGTCAACATCGTTTATTGTCCTATACTTGAACATGTACTGTCTAGAATTGCATGAAGCAACACAAAATGGCACATATAAATCCCTTTGTCTATTTCACACATTTGCAACAGATAACTTTCGAAAACAGTGTCACAAAAGAAGAAATTGCTCCTAGCAAGCAATTTGCCCTTTTGCCACAATATTTTCAGTTCTTATCAATAATTGGATTTTCATTCACAGTAGTTTCCCATATTTTGCCCTGATGTTATACTTATTCATCTGCTACAAAATTGTTGTATGTTGGAAAGGTTTTATAGTGAAATAACCAAAACCTGATCAGATTGCACTGATGCAAAGGCTGATCGGGATGTACAGATGTTGCATATATTTTCCCGTTGCTCCGCCTAAATGTTACAACAACAAAAGACATTACAAAGTGCTAACATTACAAGATGAATTGTTTATCTAATCCTACAAAACATGAAAGTATATTTATCTTAATAATAAGCAGCAGTTAAAAGTAAGATTATTTATCCTTTCCCACATATGACAAATGTGCAGCAGATGACTTTGGAAACATCTTGTCGGAAACCCATAGAAAATCACTAAAACTGAGAATCAAATTATTAACCTTTTCCCACATAACCACAAATCAACGGATGACTGCTTTGTAAACATATTACCACAAATATGGAAACTATCTATAAATAAAATAACAATCTATCAATAAAATAACAATCATTGAATAAAGTTGAAAACATTGTAGCAAAAGGGAGAAATTTCGATATTATTTTCAAAAGTCTTCTGCTGCATTTCCTCAGAAAGCGTCTGTATGTGGGAAAGAGATAAATAGATTTGAAAACATTGTGGAAAACAGGAGAAATTACTCATCATAAGTAATTTCTCATTTTGTCACAATGTTTTCAAACAATGTCTGCAGCAGATGTGTCAAAATGGGGAAGTGTTTCATCCTAGCCTCATGAAGAAACTCTTTAAATCTCAGCAGCAAATGGCTTTAGAAATTGTAGATATTGTTCCCTCTAGGTCTACAATTGTTATTGTTTTATACAATATTTTCTTAGGGGGGTTAAACTTGGTCTGTGTTAAGAAGCAGGGTTAGCATGTTGCATAAAAAAATCAGCAAAGTACAAAAAAAGAAACGTGAAGCTATGCAACTCAGAACATGAGCATAATCTCCAGGAATACAAACATGATAGTACAAAATAGGAATTCAATTGATAATAAAATAAATGTATCAAAGCTGTGACAAACAATAGCTGTCACTAAGTTGTGACTTATAATAACAGTCGTTCCTAAAAGTTGAAAATAGATTAAAAAGTTTGACCTTGATGCCAGACTTGGAGGAATGTGTTCACCATTTTTTAAAACTAGCTGCAGGTGGGAAAGTGTTAGCCAATCCCAGATACGGACGACATCCGATGCCTATGTTCATTTTGTATTCACAATTTGTTTAAACGTCAACTGTCGAAAGAAATGGAAGACCCTGGGTTTGAATCCCACAATGAAAAGATTCTTCCCTTTGGATGTTTCAACACTGATTACTGGAAGCGTGATTAATATAAGCTTAACGGCTGTTTTGCAATCTAAGTAAAATAAATAAGTTTAAACTAATGTTTTTAATCTCCATTTTAAGTTCATACTAATAGTTTTCCTGATATTTCAAAATCATCTTCCATTTTCTTTGGAAGCACAAAATAAAGCAGAAAACTATAACAGTCATATATCACGTGGTAAAAGACTGGTCAAACTTGTTGTCTATTTCATTTAGGATCTCAACAAATATAACTAACCACATAACCCCATTAATCTTACACATAGTTTGCCCTTTCCCACTTTCAAATGTATCTGCAGCAGATGATTTTTGAAGACATTAAGGCAAAAGACGAATTTCTCCTTTTTTAATCTCTTTTAGTGATTAAACATTCATCTGGAGATTTTCCATAGATTGCCTTTGTTGCAGCGTGGTAACTATAACGTAGACGTGTGTTCGGTACAACGGTTTATTAACGACTGCCCTGGTCAGAGCTGGCGCCCTGAAAGGGCGGGAAACATTAGGCATGCGCATTGAGTATTATAACCACATGTTACATTCCCTTTGTTTTGAAAAAGTTAGAATCTACAGATATACAATACAACTTGTTTACGCCAGTCAATTTAAATAAATTTCATTAATTCATGCACGGATCGGATTGCATTGAATAAAGTTCTATGAGTCTCAATGTGCGACGCCAGTCGATAGTTCGAACTAATGTTGACACTAAGAGCACATAAAATTTCATGCGGCCAGATGTTTTCTGCTGATTAATCCAGTGGTGTATTTGTGAGTAAATTTGATACATTTGAGAGCGATGCTCTAATGAATGGAATTCCGGAGGTATCAGATTATACGTTTGTGGAATGTAGTGTTTACATTTCCCATTCGCTTTCCGATAAGGCTCTAAGTGGCTTTACCTCCCGACCAGACCTTGTCACATATTGCTGACTGACATTTCCCTTGATGCTTAAATCTACAGGCTGAGAAGGGGGTTCCTTAGGGCTATGATTTCTATGCTTTGGTGGTGAGTTTGTGTGTTGACTGGACTTGGAATTGTTTATGAAAATGCGGTTTCGCCTATATGTAGCACCTTCTGGTGTCTGGATGTTGAATGATCTATCATTGAATTGTTCAACAACCTTCGCGCGTTCCCATTTTTCGCCAGGTTTCTTTTGAAACCTAACGCGGTCTCCTACTTTAAGTGAAGGAAGGGGTCGCGCATTCTGATCGTGATAGTGTTTTGATCGTTCTTGCTGTTTTTGCATGTTTTCCCGAGCCTTTTTGATATTGACAGATTTCGGTGTTAACTGTTTATTAGTTGTTGGTACAACTGATCGCAGTCTCCTACCCATGAGGAGCTGTGCTGGAGAGTACCCACACGGTAACGGTGTATTTCGATGTTCAAGTAATGGTAGGTACGGATCGCGATTTGCTTCTTTCGCTTTTCGCAGAATACGTTTTGCATGTTTGACGTATATTTCACTCAATCCGTTTGAACTTTGGTGGTTTGGACTAGACGTAACATGTGTAAATTGCCAATCCTGTGCAAAGTCACGGAATTGTTCCGATGTGAATTGAGTCCCATTATCAGTTTTAAGACGTTCTACTAAACCGAAACGGCTAAAGTGTACCTTCAGTTTTCGAATGACTGTGGTACTTTTCATATCAGGCAGTAAATCTATCTCAAAATATTTACTAAACGCGTCTACAGTAATAAGATACTGGTTATTGTCAAACGCAAAGATATCACACGACACGTGTTGCCATGGCCTGAGAGGCACTTCATGGGGTCGTAATGGTTCTTTAGCGTTCGCGTGTCGATGCCGCTCACATAACGAGCAAGCTAGCACAAAATCTGTTATTTCTTTAGTCATGCCCGGCCAGAACATTATATCGCGAGCGCGTCGTGTAGCCTGGTTACAGCCCTGATGGCTGCTGTCATGAATTATCCTTATCATTTCTGCACGCAATGCTGTTGGAATTATGATTTTCTGACCTTTGAACATGATTCCGTTTTCGAAAGAAAGCTCGTCTCTGTGATTCCAAAAGTCTAGAACGGATTTTGGGCATTTTTGGCGCTCATTTGGCCATCCGTTTTTCATAATGTTTGCTAGACTTTGAATTTGGTCGTCTGATTTGGAATCTAATCGTATTGTTTCAAGTTTTTGAGCACTAATAGGTAATTGTTGTAATACCATGTGAACGTGCGTATCAAGATCGTCGAATAGGTCTTGATACGTTTCGGATACGAAATTTCTACTTAGCGCATCACCTAACGGTATACTAGTACCTTTTTTATGAATGACTTCTATGTCATAAGGTTGAAGTTGCAAGAGCATCCTTTGTAACCTAGGTGGTGCAACACACAATGGTTTCTTCATTATTGAAATGATGGGTTTGCAATCACTTTCAACTATTGTGCGTTTACCATAAATATATTGTTTGAATTTCACGCAACCGAATAAAATAGCTAGCATTTCCTTTTCAATTTGTGCCCATGATATTTGACTTTCAGTCAATGTTTTTGAAGCGTAAGAGATCGGCTTGCCATCTTGTAGGCAAACTGCACCAATACCCTTTGAACTTGCGTCGACCTGCAGCGTGACCGATTTGACAGGGTCAAAGTATTTCAGGACTGGTGCTTGCGTTATGACATTTTTTACCTTAGTAAATGCTTTGTCCTGTTCTGGGCTCCAAATGAACTCTGTGTCTTTTTTCAAAAGCGCGCGAAGCGGGCTAGTCAGCTCCGCGAGGTTTGGCGCAAATTTAGACAGATAGGTCAACATGCCCAGCAGGGTCTCTAGCTCATGTCTGGAGTTCGGAATTTTCATATTCAAAATTGCGTAGACTTTTTCTTTGTCTACAGATAGACCTTTGTTTGTAATCACGTGACCAAAGTAGTTCACTTCGGTTTGGCATATACAAACTTTGTCGGGATTGAACTTCAGTCCTTTTCCTCTAGCACGTATCAATAATGTTTTGAGGTTGCGATCGTGTTCCGACTTGGATTTTCCAAAAACAATCAAGTCGTCTACGATGCATGCAATGCCTTCGAGGCCTTCAAGAATTTCCTCCATTTTCCTGTTATATATGTCTTGCGACGACTTAAGACCCATCGGGAGTCTTAGATAACGGTAACGACCGAAAGGGGTCGCAAATGTCGTGAGTCTCGACGACTCGTCCGTAAGTTGGCAAGAATAATACCCTTTTGTCGCGTCCAATACGCTGAAGTGGGTCGCGCCAGCGAGTTTGGCGGTAACATCATCGATTGTGCGCATTGGATAGTACGGCCTTTGGATGCTATCGTTTAGAGCCTTTGGGTCAATACATACTCTTATATTGCCATTCGACTTTTCCACACATACAAGTGCATTTACCCATTCTGTAGGGTCTGTGACTTTTGCGATGACGCCTTTTTGTTCCATAGAATCTAGCTCAGACTTTAATTTGTCGCGTAAACCATGTGGCACCTTTCGCGTGGCACAAACGACAGGGGAAGCGTTTTCCGTAAGCTTTATGGAACAAGTTCCTTCAAATGTCCCTATTCCCTCAAACAAGTCGCTATATTCGGTGACTATTTGATGAACTGTCGGCGGGTTATGCTGATCTATTGCGTATGTTAACTTTATTAAACCAAGTTCTTGCGCAGTGTGTAAGTTTATTAGTGCCGGAACATTTCTTTGATCTACGATGTAGAAATCTGCATTTGTGAGCCTATTTTTATACGCGCAGCGTATTTTGGTTTTACCGAGCACTATCAGTTGATCCCCACTATATGAGGTCAATCTTGAGTCAGGGGGTAGCAAGGGGTTATTAATTTTCAATTGTTCATACAATTTACTTGGCAAAATGTTTACTTGGCTGCCTGTGTCGATTTTAGCATCAATGTACATGTCAAACATTCTTAATTTTATTAAAGCTTGGTCTGATCGAGATTTCGAAAAACCACTTACCGTATGTACATAGAATTCCTCCTCACTAGAGCTATCCCTGTAACTATTCTCGTTCACTACATGAACTTTCCTGTCAGTGTTTGTTTTACACATTTTCGCGAAGTGATTTGGTTTTCCGCATTTATTGCATTGTTGTCCGAATGCGGGACAGTCATTTTTGTTCTTATGTGTTTTATGTCCACATCTATAACACATTTGCGGATTGTCTCTTTTCTTCGGATCGGTTTGATGTCTCGACCCTTTCCGTGATCGGGCTATATGGCTCGTCTTCCTCTGTTGGCGGCCCGGTTGTTTTCCCCGGCTCGAAACCCAGTCAACGTCTGTTTCCTGCGCTTTCATAGCTTCCATTTGTTTTCGGCTGTATTCATGTGACTGTGCAATTTGTTTTGCTGTGTCGAGTGTCAAGTCTTTGCCCTTTTCTATAAGCTTTTCTCGTACGCGCTCGGATTTACAGCCAAATACAATTCTGTCCCGGATCATTTCGTCCGTATTGTCCCCAAAATCGCAGACTTTAGCGCTTATTGACAGACGCGCTACAAATTCGTCTATCGAGTCGTTGTCTTGTATCTCATGATAGAATTTGTACCTTGCGAATACGGGATTTGCTTTAGGTTGCACAAAGTCCTTAAATCTGTCCAGAATGATTTTTGAACTCTTGTTTTCTTCGTCGGTGAGGTCCCACGACGCATGTATCGTCCTTCCTCGGTCTCCAACCCAAAGGAGGATGTAGGCACATTGTTCTTTTGGTGATTTTCCCTTCAATGGGCCATCAAACATTAGTTTACAATGTCGTGTAAACTTTACCCAGCTGTCTGGTAAATTGGTTGAATTCCAGTCCATACAAGGGTATGGTAGTCCAGCTGCTTCGGCCATTATAATTGTCTAAAAATATGTAATGAATGTTCAATCACAAAGTTGATGACATACAATGTATAAATCCGTTTGTTTATTAAATAACTTGTATAAAATCCGAATTCTGACACCATGTTGCATTCTTGGTAATAAGGGTTATTCCACAAGCGTGGTAACTATAACGTAGACGTGTGTTCGGTACAACGGTTTATTAACGACTGCCCTGGTCAGAGCTGGCGCCCTGAAAGGGCGGGAAACATTAGGCATGCGCATTGAGTATTATAACCACATGTTACAGCCTTCATGTTTTCAAAGACGTTTGTTGCACATTTGTGGGACCTGTAAGTGGGAAAGGTGTCCCAATAATATCACACATTGAGCTGTCACAAATGAAGGTTGTGTGCCAAATCTCGTCTCCCAAGTTGTATACTCTTGGTTATACTCGCAACACTATGAAAGGTGTCCCAATAATATCACACATTGAGCCGTCACAAATGAAGGTTGTGTGCCAAATCTCGTCTCCCAAGTTTTATACTCTTGGTTATACTCGCAACACTATAAATAGCAGACGACTTTGAACATATTTTGTCAAAAAATAGAAAATCTCTATAATTGAATTGATAAAAGTGGAAAACATTGTGGCAAAAGGAGAAATTGCTCGTTTTAAGCAATTTCTTCTTTTGTCACTATGTTTTCAAAAAGCTGTCTGCTGCAGAGGCGTCTATATGAGGGAAAGGGTCAATAACAATCATAAGGCATTTGTGAACGTCTTATATCAAGATCATCCATGTTGCCTGATCTGTTTCTACATAGTTCGCCAATTTGTCCAGCATGGAAGCAAGGAAGCACAGACAGGAATTTTCCAATAATTACGCTACAGTTTGTTTTTGCAGAGTGCTACTCATAAAGTGTTTAAAGAACCAGATCTGTCACATGACATGGTACAATGGGATACCAAATAAAAAAGAAATAAAATACCTTTTTATACAAAATAAAAAATAAAAAAATACAGATTAAACTAAACCCTCTGGTAGCAGAACGACTTTTGTAAACATTGATCATCAGGAGCAATTACGCCTTCGGCCAAAATGTTCAACATTTGACTACATGCTTTTAAAGTCGCCTGCTACAGATTTAGTGCATGAGGGAAAGCATTAACCTTCTGTAGCCCAACATAAGTTCTGAAGTACATATAGTTATAAAAAAGATATGGTGAAACAAAGACCTATTGGCTATATATTCTTATATAGTCAAGAGTAAAAAGTTATGAACTTAAAATAATAGTATGGCTTATACATAGAATCAATAATTTCTTCTGAAGAAGCTGTTTTGTGAGCTTTCATCTTAATAATTCCAGTTCCCTATGCAGACTCATTTTAGCTCAACTCTAGCAGAAATCTTTTGACAACATTCTGGAAAAGAAGAAATTGCTCATGACGACTATGTTTTGCTCTTGCCACAAGTTTATCTATTCTATTAAGAAATTAAACTTTTGTTTTTGGACATTTTCCATAATTTACTTAAAAGTTTTCGAAGTTGTCTGCTGTAACTTTGCTGTATGTTAATATGGGTTAAATCAATGACGATCGGTTCCTGTCTCAATCATATTCAGATGAAACACTAACCCATTCCAACATACTGTTAATCTGCAGCAGAGGACCATGAAAACATTTAGACTTACGTATGGTAAATATCTCTAAATGAAACTATAACAGTTGAATAGAATAAAAAAAATCAGGGGAAAAGGAGGATGTGCTTATTTTAATGTGTTCAAAAGTCGGTTTCTACAGATGTGTCAAAATGAGTCTGTAAAAGGCAATGTAAAGGTATTCTTCTGCGACAACTTCTTATTTGTAGAGTTTTTGACTCCATCTTGGCATCCATCTTGGAGCCTTCATTCGAACTGAGTCACCTTATCTTTGGTGATCATGAAAATACACTATCAGGTCAGACAGTTTCAGGTGTGCATTGGAATGACCTTCACCCAGTCTATGAAAACATCTAGACAAAAGTATGGAAATTATCTTTGAGGGAAAGTTTAATTCAGAGTTAAAAGCATTATGGTTAAAGAAGAAATTGGCTCATTTTGAGAAATTTTTCCTTTTCCTAAACCGTTTTATGAGTTGTAACTCGCTTAATTTGACATTTCACAGTGATAGTGGAGAATCAGTAGTGGCAGAGAAACTTTTCACCCTGGAGAAAATCAAAGGGGGGTAACTCTTGTTGATGTCAAAGTCTGTCACAGCTTCCGTCCCTGCGGTTCTGGGGGAAAAAAAAGAAATATATAAAGAATATATTAGAGATGATTTGTTTTGTCATCTTCAACTAACCCTTCCCTTGTATAGACGCTTTCTGATGCCTCTGCAGCAGATGTCTTTTAAAAACAATGTGGCAAATCGATGAGTTATTTCTCCTTTCCCCAAGGTTTTCAAATCAATCTAATAACTAATTAAACTTTCATTAATAGAGATTTTCTTTATTTCGCCTAGATCATTTCAAAGTTGCCTGCCGCAGATTTGTTGTATGTGAGAAAACGTTATACAACAGTCTCCTTTTAAACCTTTTCCTACCTATAATAAATTTGCAGCATGTGACTTTGAACACATCTAAGCAAAATCATTGAAAATCTGTCAAGTTGACCACATAATTAGTGAATTAAGTTGAATACATTGTGGCATAAGGAGAAAATTGCTTGCTCTGAGCAAGTTCTCCCATTGCTAAAATAATTTCAAAAGTTGTTTGCTACAGATGCATAAAAAGATTGTGTGTGGGAAAAGTTTAATAAAATGTACATTTGAATTATCTGCCCATTCTCTCATTCATGTCTGTAGAACATACCGTGTCATGACATTTCGTGCTATACAATCTCTTATGGTCAAAGGGAAGTAAATCAGATGGGCTTGCTGGATAGATAATTTTGTCGAGGGGGATTTCAGATGAATATGTAAGACTGAAATTGTCACCCATTGGACAATAATGATTTTGCTGAAAGTTGAATTATTTTTTTGACAACTATATTATCCTGTTAGTGATTTGTAACCAAACCCTGGTTTTGCTATTGACTGTACTGACACCGTCAGAATAATGTTTAGAACATCCTGTATTTTCTGAAATTTAAAGTGAATTCAGTGCGGGATAAGGGTGACCTATCATTTGACGTCATTGCTAAAACAAAAAAGGTGGGATGAGCCCTGGGTTTTTGGTGCTGTTATGGTAGATATAAGAATGGACTTTGATTTAATACAGGTGTGTGGCTTCGTTTTAATGTTGGGAAAGAACCATAACCCATAATGCTGTAATGGTCGCCTATGTAAAATGAATTGCTTCCCTTTGACCTAAAATTGTGACCATTGCTACATAGAAATTAAACTTATATTTTTAGATATTTATTTAGTTTTCTTGTCGCTTACCTTTAACCATTACCCTAATGTAGTCGCATGTTGATGCGTCTTCAGCAGACATCCTTTGAAAACATTGTGACCAAAGGAGGATTAGCTCTTAATGTGTAGTTTCTCTTTTGCCACATTGTATTCAACTCTATTCAATAACTAGAGCTATCACTGAACGTGATTAATACCCCCCGAACGCTGCCCTGATAGGAGATTTCATTCAGTAGTTTTAAAAATATTCTCAGGAAAAGAAAAAAGTAAGAATAACTCTGTAATAAGCTTAAATATAGATATGGTTCTTGTTCTTATTGTGCTTTACCATTGAATGAAGTTTTTTTTAAATTCCATACAGAAGTTTTCAAGTAATTCTCTGCACACACAAAAAAAAAACCAGTAACAAAGGGCAATGACTCTGTAGTTAGCTAAAATAGAGTTATGGTTATTGTACACTGCACCTCCTCTCATTGTGCCCTTCCATTGTATATAGTTTTATTAAATTCCATCCTATAGTTTTAAAGTAATCCTCCGGACAAGAAAAAAGTAAGAAAGGGAAATTACTTTGTAATTAGCTCAAATAGAATTATGGTTCTTGTTGACTGCCTCTGTGCTTTACCAATGTATTAATTTTTATTAGATTCCGGAAATCTAGTAGTTTTCAAGTTATTCTCCGGACAAGAAAAAGTAACAAAAGGTAATAACTTTGTAATTAGGTAAAATAGCGCTATGGTTCCTGTACACTGCACTTCCTCTCACTGTGTTATATCATCGTTTGCAGTCTTATTCAATTCCAAGTTATGCTCTGGACAAGGAAAATTACAACGGGCGACTAAAATATACCCCCTTCATACTTCGTTTGTCGGGGGGTATAACTAGACGGTTGTTGTATAAACAAGAACATATGTCTTTCCCCATGGACATTCAAATAAAATGAATGGCAGAAACATGCACTCTGCATGTCGTCTCAATATGATGAACATTTGTGGCAAGTTATTATAAAATCGTTTATGAAGATTGGATGATCAATATGGACATTTTGAGGAATTCTTAGCAAAACTTGCCGTCGAACATCTCCCTATGATATGTATAATTTCATCATATCAATTCAACCATGCCTTAGATATGATTCAGGACGGACAGATGGACAACGCAGATTTGTTGAATGTGAGAAACGGTTACTATTCCCTTTATTATACCGCTTTGTTGTTTTGTAAGCTCATTGTTCCTATCCCCCTACACATTTTCTCCTGGAACAGCCTGTCCTGGAAATGTTAACAACATAAAAATATTCGAAATTGTACTTTTTAGAACCGTTTTTATTTGTACCATAGAATATAAAACCTAACAATCCAAGTGAAAAAAATATCAATACTTCAAAGCTTCAAAAAAGAAGTGCCAATTAACACATTTAGTCTAATAAACTATTATTAGATGTTTGTTAATTGATTAATGGAAAATAACATCGTATTTTATCATTTAAAACTCAACGTTTCTAAATAAGGATCAGCAAGTTAAAGCATGAAAAAAACAGAAAATTGCATTGGATTTTATCCTAATTAAAAATAAACAAACAATTTGCAGTGGATTTTATCCTAATAAACTCGGCCTTTTACATAGAATCAGTAAGTTAAAGCATCAAATAAACAGAACATTTGTTTGTAAAAATGTAAAAACAAGCTCTGTTTTCATTTGTAAACACAAAAATAGTTAATTTCATTTGTAGCATAGCCACTCATGAAAATACATGTACATGTATCATTTTTGTGCTCATTGATTTTACACCAACACAAACACTTATTCTCTGTTTATTTAACAATTTATGTGCTTTCAAAATATCAGAAACATGGAAAATCTCTAGAAATAATTATGGTTCATAATTGGAGTTGAACACTGACCAAGCTTATTGTGAGCAATGTTTTCTGTATGTTTGAAAGAGCCATAGAAATTACCATGGTATGTAATAAATGGGGCACATCACACAAAGAAAACTTGATAAAAGAATCACCAAAAAAAGGAATGATTAATTTTTATTAAAAATGATCCTTAATTTTAATTTTTTCTACAGCAGACTTTGTACATAATTCCAAATGATTAATCTTTTCCACATACAATAGATCTGAATCAGACGACTTTTAAAACATGTAGGCAAATTCTTCATGATGAAAGTATAATTATCAAATAGAGTTGCAATCATTGAAGCAAAAGTTGTCTGCTGCAGGTCTGAAAGTGGGAAAAGGTAAATACATAATAATGAAAGTTTACTTGCACTTTTTACAATTCCCACAAAACTTCTAATAATGAGAGAATAAACAACAAATTATACATACATAATAAAATTCAAATAAAAAAATCAAACAAAATCTTTCTCTATGACAAACTTCTCGGAATCCAAGCGGCAGAGAAGTAAGCAATGATTTGAGCCCAGTCATCCCTGGTTAGATTCCTGCTTGAAGCAGCAATAGTGGAGTGCCTTTGGGCAATGGCACTTTTGATAGCCTAGTACTGGACTCTGCTTGATGCACTACTGCATAGTGGAATGCCTTTGGGCAATGGCACTTTTGATAGCCTAGTACTGGACCCTGCTTGAAGCAGCCATAGTGGAGTGCATTTGGGCAATGGCACTTTTGATAGGCTAGTACTGGACCCTGCTTGAAGCAGCCATAGTGGAGTGCCTTTGGGCAATGACACTTTTCATAGCCTAGTACAGGACCCTGGATAAATGTACTATTGCTGTGATCAATATAATCCCGATTAAACAAAGGTTACAAACTAATTATCTTATCCTGATGTATTTTTGTCCCGACTTATTTACAGTTGTCATTGTATTAACTACGTCATTTTACACAATGGTTTTCAACAAAACATGAACTATCTCTTCACACATACAATAAAGTTGCAGCAGACAACTTTGAAAACATCTAGGCAAAATTTCAGAAAATCTCATTGTTACATGGAACTAATTATTGAATTTAGTTGAATTACATTTTGGCAGATGAAGGAATTGCGTGTAAGTTTTAAGTCAATCTGCAAATTGAAAAAGGATTTTTAAACAATTTTAAGGAATACAATCTCTTTCCCTAATTTAAAATGTTTTGATTTGTCTGCATTTAAAATATCTCTGCATACAAGAAATTTATGAAAATAGGAAGTTTACAGTTAATAATGAATTGAAAACTCTGGCTTGTTATTAGTGATTTCTTTCTAATCCTACAATGGTCTTCAAAAGTTATTTGGAGCACAGACATCTGTATGACAGGGCTACAGATGGTACCTCTATTATTATTACTACTACTACATGTATTAACAAATACAAATGTGTCAACATCGTTTATTGCCCTATACTTGAACATGTACTGTCTAGAATTGCATGAAGCAACACAAAATGGCACATATAAATCCCTTTGTCTATTTCACGCATTTGCAACAGATGACTTTCGAAAACAGTGTCACAAAAGAAGAAATTGCTCCTAGCAAGCAATTTGCCCTTTTGCCACAATATTTTCAGTTCTAATCAATAATTGGATTTTCATTCACAGTAGTTTCCCATATTTTGCCCTGATGTTATACTTATTCATCTGCTACAAAATGGTTGTATGTTGGAAAGGTTTTATAGTGAAATAACCAAATTCCTGATCAGATTGCACTGATGCAAAGGCTGATCGGGATGTACAGATGTTGCATATATTTTCCCGTTGCTCTGCCTAAATGTTACAACAACAAAAGACATTACAAAGTGCTAACATTAAAAGATGAATTGTTTATCTAATCCTACAAAACATGAAAGTATATTTATCTTAATAATAAGCAGCAGTAACCTTTAACCTTTTCCCACATAACCACAAATCAACGGCTGACTGCTTTGTAAACATATTACCACAAATATGGAAACTATCTATAAATAAAATAACAATCATTGAATAAAGTTGAAAACATTGTAGCAAAAGGGAGAAATTTCGATATTATTTTCAAAAGTCTTCTGCTGCATTTCCTCATAAAGTGTTTAAAGAACTAGATCTGTCACATGACATGGTACAATGGGATACCAACAAAAATGAAATAAAATACCTTTTTATACAAAATAAAAAAACAACAAATAATACAGATTAAACTAAACATTTTCCCTCTGGTAGCAGACGACTTTTGTAAACATTGCTCATCAGGAGCAATTACGCCTTCGGCCAAAATGTTCAATATTTGACTACATGCTTTTAAAGTCGCCTGCTACAGATTTAGTGCATGAGGGAAAGCATTAACCTTCTGTAGCCCAACATAAGTTCTGAAGTACATATAGTTATAAAAAAGATATGGTGAAACAAAGACCTATTGGCTATATATTCTTATATAGTCAAGAGTAAAAAGTTATGAACTTAAAATAATAGTATGGCTTATACATAGAATCAATACTCTCTTCTGAAAAAGCTGTTTTGTGAGCTTTCATCTTAATAATTCCAGTTCCCTATGCAGACTCATTTTAGCTCAACTCTAGCAGAAATCTTTTGAAAACATTCTGGAAAAGAAGACATTGCTCATGACGACTATGTTTTGCTTTTGCCACAAGTTTATCTATTCTATTAAGAAATTAAACTTTTGTTTTTGGACATTTTCCATAATTTACTTAAGTGTTTTCAAAGTTGTCTGCTACAACTTTGTTGTATGTTGGAATGGGTTAAAACAATGAAGATCAGTACCTGTCTCAATCACATACATATAAAACATTAACCCATTCCAACATACTATTAATCTGCAGTAGAGGACCATGAAAACATCTAGACTAACATATGGTAAATATCTCTAAATGAAACTATAACAGTTGAATAGAATAGAACAAATCAGGGTAAAAGGAGGATGTGCTTATTTTAATGTGTTCAAAAGTCGGTTTCTACAGATGTGTCAAAATGAGTCTGTAAAAGGCAATGTAAAGGTATTCTTCTGCGACAACTTCTTATTTGTAGAGTTTTTGACTCCATCTTGGCATCCATCTTGGAGCCTTCATTCGTACTGAGTCACCCGTGGTGATCATGAAAATACACCATCAGGTCAGCCGGTTTCAGGTGTGCATGGGAATGACCTTCACCCAGTCTATGAAAACATCTAGACAAAAGTATGGAAATTATCTTTGAGGGAACGTTTAATTCAGTGTTAAAAGCATTATGGCTAAAGAAGAAATGAGCTAATTTTGAGTAATTTCTCCTTTTGCTGAAACGTTTTATGAGGTGTTACTGGAACTTCGCTTAGTTTGACATTTCACAGTGATAGAGGAGAATCAGTAGTGGAAGAGAAATTTTTCACCCTGGAGAAAACCAAAGGGGGGTAACTCTTGTTGATTTCAAAGTCTGTCACGGCTTCCGTCCCTGCGGTTCTGGGAAAAAAAATAGAAATATATAAAGAATATATTAGAGATGATTTGTTTTGTCATCTTCAATTAACCCTTTCCCTCATATAGATGCTTTCTGTTGCCTCTGCAGCAGACGGCTTTTTGAAAACGAGCAATTTCTCCTTTTGCCACAATGTTTTCCACTTTTAGTCATAGGTTATCCATTCAATTATAGAAATTTTCTATTTTTTTGACAAAATACGTTCAAAGTCGTCTGCTGCAGAATTGTCGTATGAGGGAAAGGGTTCAACTCACTTTACATAATTTCTTCTGTATTCTACAATTATACTTTCCTTTGAAGAGCCATTTTTTTTTAAATGTCGCTGAAATGTTTTTAAAGTCATCTGCTGCATATTTGTTGCATGTGGGAAAGGGTAAATAAATATCATAGTCATCAATCTTTATTCAACACTATTTCCTGCTCAATAAGAAACTTGTCTTATAAACCTTATGAGCAACTTTTCCTTTTGACACAATGTTTTTAACTCTGTTCAATAACAAGAGGACCAAGATGGCCCTAAATCACCCATGTTATAGTATAGTAGCAAATGCTACAGCTTAAAAAATTAGATCAAGTCTCCCTAAAATATAATACATACTTGTGTTGCCTCTCTACATTATAATACATACTTGTGTTGTTTCTCTACAATATAATACATACTTGTGTAGTCTTTCTACAATATACTACATACTTGTGTTGTTGCTCTACAATATACTACATACTTGTGTTGTCTCTCTACAATATACTACATACTTGTGTTGTCTCTCTACAATATAATAGATACTTGTGTAGTCTTTCTACAATATACTACATACTTGTGTTGTCTCTCTACAATATACTACATACTTGTGTTGTTTCTCTACAATATAATACATACTTGTGTTGTTTCTCTACAATATACTACATACTTGTGTTGTTTCTCTACAATATACTACATACTTGTGTTGTTTCTCTAGAATATATTACATACATGTGTTGTCTCTCTACAATATAATACATACTTGTGTTGTCTCTCTACAATATAATACATACTTGTGTTGTCTCTCTACAATATAATACATACTTGTGTTGTTTCTGGACGCTGTAACTAATCCATGTCAGTTTGCCACCTTTCCTCTTACCGGCATTGCTTATCTCTAATTCCTAAAAAAAAAAAATACACATAATCATACGTCTCACTTTGTACATCATTGCAGGTGTAAAAGACAAATAGAAAATGTGTATGGAAATTCTGTGTGTCAAGATTAAAACCAAGAAATATCATATGTATAGTGCATAAGTATAATAATGACATTCTTTTCATTTGGCAATTTTGGAGATAGCCATCCATTTTGTCAAATATAAACCTGGCCGTTACACCTAGTATGTCTAGTATATACTATCCTTTATTCATTTTGATTGTGTTTCTGCAAGAAATCACCAGTTTAAAACCAGCAATATCTGGCACCACAGATTTAACTTTTTCCCACATACAACAAAACAACTCTGCAGCAGATAACTTCAAAAAAATCTAGTTAAAAGTATGGGAAATCTCTATAAATAATAGAATGACTATTGAATAAGGTTGAAAACATTGTGGCAAAAAGAGAAATCTCAAAATTCGTCTGCACACTGCTTAACATTCAGATCTCAATGCCCCTTGGAGATTTGTGATCTTGATATAGTTATGCTACAAACATTAAATCAATATTAGTGATCTTGATATAGTTATGCTACAAACATTAAATCAATATTAGTGATCTTGATATAGTTATGCTACAAACATTAAATCAATATTAGTGATCTTGATATAGTTATGCTACAAACATTAAATCAATATTAGTGATCTTGATATAGTTATGCTACAAACATTAAATCAATATTAGTGATCTTGATATAGTTATGCTACAAACATTAAATCAATATTAGTGATCTTGATATAGTTATGCTACAAACATTAAATCAATATTAGTGATCTTGATATAGTTATGCTACAAACATTAAATCAATATTAGTGATCTTGATATAGTTATGCTACAAACATTAAATCAATAGTAATTAAGAAATATAGGAATCAGGGGTCGTGATTAACACTTTACCACATAACAACAAATCTGTAGCAGACAACTTTGAAATAATCAAGGTCAAAATATATAAAATCTTTATAAAAGAAAGTATGTTTTTATCCTATGTAGTTGAAATAATTGTGGCAAAAGGAGAAATTGCTCATAATGAGAAATTTCGCCTTTTGCCACAATGATTTCAAAAGTATTCTGCTACAGTGGCATCAGAAAGCGTCTATATGTGGGAAAGGGTTAACAATACTGATTTTCTAATATAACAGAAATAATGTTGAAAACAATTTAAAACCACACTAAACTAGAATTGTTTTTGCAAAAAACAGATGTCTCCCCTCAAATATCTGTCAAAATCTCTCAAAACATTCCAACCTATAAATTTGGGACAGATATGGAGCGGACACGAAATAAAGCCTCAAACCTTTGACCTTCAAGCGTGACCTTGACATTGACCCTATATTGTCGAGACGCGGGTTCTGCACGTCGCCTTGATGAGGTAAACATGTGACCCAAGTTTCATGAAAATCCTTCAAGCCGTCTGGGAGATATGGAGCGGACACGAAATAAAGCCTCAAACCTTTGACATTCAAGCGTGACCTTGACCTTGACCCTATATTGTCGAGACGCAGGTTCTGCACGTCGCCTTGATGAGGTGAACATGTGACCCAAGTTTCATGAAAATCCTTCAAGCCGTCTCGGAGATATGGAGCGGACACGAAATAAAGCCTCAAACCTTTGACCTTCAAGCGTGACCTTGACCTTGACCCTATATTGTCGAGACGCGGGTTCTGCACGTCGCCTTGATGAGGTGAACATGTGAGCCAAGTTTCATGAAAATCCTTCAAGCCGTCTTGGAGATATGGAGCGGACACGATTTCGGACAGACAGACAGAAGGACAGACAGACAGACAGACAGACAGACAGACGCCCAGGACAAAAACAATATATCTCCCCTGTATACAGGGGGAGACATAATAATAAACTAGATTTTAACATCCTCAGAATGTAATATTAGATAATGTACACTACAGGTTCAGTTTTTAACACTACACATACAGACACATTTTTACACCTATGCAGCAGACAACATTTGAAAACATTGTTGCAAAGGGAGAAATTACAGATAATGAGCAGTTGCTTTTATTTCTTATTCAATAAATTATTGATAAATCATTTATAAAGATTTCCATGATTTTCTGTAGATGTTTTCGAATTTATCTAATACAGATTTATTGTCCGTGGGAAAGGGAAAGTCAAAAATACGTACAATATGAAAAGTCATCGCTGTTTTATTGTTGTTCATCTTGTTCTTATTCCGCTTGTACCGGAAAACCGAGCTGTTGGTATCTGCGGGGTTATTCCTCTTTAGTACACCAGTCACCTGAATACAAAATATTCGCTTTACCACATACAGACGCTTTCTGATGCCTCTGCAGCAGATATCTTTTGAAAACAATGTGGCAAAATGATCAGTAATTTCTCCTTTCGCCAATCTTTTCAACTCTATCTAATAACTATTTAAAGTTTCATTAATAGAGATTTTCTATATTTCGTGTAGATCATTTCAAAGTTGTCTTGCCGCAGATTTGTTGTATGTGGGAAAGGTTCAAGTGTCTCTCTGAGAAAGTCAAGTTGACACAAAAACTACTCAATTCATCTATGCAGGAAAATACTAACCTAATCACAAAAACCTCATCTCTTGCTGATATGAATGTTAATCCTTTCCCACAAACAACAAATCTGTTGCAGATGAATTTGAAAAATTTGGTTAAATGCAAGGATTGATTGATTGGGGTTTAACGCCGTTTTTAACAATTTCTCAGTTATATCACGGCGGCCAGTTCACCTACTCATGCATTTCCTGGTTTTCTCACACCAGTACTCCACACAACAATCTTCCAAAGCAACTGGCTGCTTTTCCACATAGACTTAGCCCATTGGTGGAAGAGGAATGACGCATGTCGCATTGACTGGAAAGAAAGTTGGCCAAGCTGAGATTCGAACTCACAACCCCTGGATTGACAGCCCGCGTTGCTACCGACTGAGCTACCGGGGCTCAGCTAAAACTAAGGAAGCTCTCTATAAATGATTTTGCCACATCAGCAGCACACCTTGAAAACATCTTGACAAAAATATGGAAAGTCTCTTTAAATATAATCTATTAAGTTAAATTATTGAAAGAAAGTTGAAAACATTATGGCAAAAGCTTATAATCATTTGTAGTAATTTCTTTTTTTGCCACAATGTTTTCAAAAATAATCTGCTGCAGGTGTTAAAAAGTGCCTGCATGTTGTTTAAAAATCAAATTTGTTAATTTATGGTATAGAAAGTACAGTTGTTTAAATGTGTGTTCTAATACCTTTCACTGATGTTTAAGGGAGATTTCATTATGTAAAGCTTATGCTGAGGGGGAAATAGCTGCCTTATTCTTAAAGGTCATTAGTTTGAACTTGGGCCTGGAGTTCAGGAGGAGATGTTGTTTACAGAAAACTGCTGGGACAACAGTCATTAAACAATCCTAAAAGCACACCATGAGAAATTCATGCTCAGGTGAGCTTAAATATCCAAGGAGATAACATTTTCAATGCTGAATTTTTAAAATGAACTTGTCCAGTTTTGCATTTGAAGAATTCATAGCCAATTATAGCAATATTCTGATAAAAATGTTGAGATAAGCAGTCAACAGTATAAATCCTGGTAAAGCTGGCCTGGCGCTATACTGAACAGAGTTCTATTAAAGGGGTAGTTTTGCATGTTCTAAAATCCTTATTTGACCCCTCTAACCCCATGTTATGGATATTCAAAAGAATTGTCTCCACAGGGTTTGATTGGAGAGTAAGAAAGATATTGTGGGGAAAAGAGTTGTATACCCCTCCTTATCTTGACCTGTGGCTTCAACAACTCATCCCACTTACCCTGTCTCCAGCTATCCTGTAAACCCCCGCATTATTTCAGGTAAGTCTGTGTTACACTTACCCTGTCTCCAGCTATCCTGTAACCCCCGCATTATTTCAGGTAGGTCTGTGTTCTGATATCTACTTACCCTGTCTCCAGCTATCCTGTAAACCACCCGCATTATTTCAGGTAGGTCTGTGTTCAGATATCTACTTACCCTGTCTCCAACTATCCTGTAAACCCCCAACATTATTTCAAGTAGATCTGTGTTACACTTACCCTGTCTCCAGCTATCCTGAAACCCCCGCATTATTTCAGGTAGGTCTGTGTTACACTTACCCTGTCTCCAGCTATCCTGTAACCCCCCGCATTATTTCAGGTAGGTCTGTGTTACACTTACCCTGTCTCCAGCTATCCTGTAACCCCCGCATTATTTCAGGTAGGTCTGTGTTACACTAACCCTGTCTCCAGCTATCCTGTAACCCCCCCACATTATTTCAGGTAGGTCTGTGTTACACTTACCCTGTCTCCAGCTATCCTGTAACCCCCCGCATTATTTCAAGTAGGTCTCGTTACACTTACCCTGTCTCCAGCTATCCTTTAACCCCCGCATTATTTCAAGTAGGTCTGTGTTACACTTACACTGACTCCAGCTATTCTGTAAACCCCCGCATTATTTCAAGTAGGTCTCGTTACACTTACCCTGTCTCCAGCTATCCTGTAACCCCCCGTATTATTGCAAGTAGGTCTGTGTTACACTTACACTGACTCCAGCTATTCTGTAAACCCCCCGCATTATTTCAAGTAGGTCTGTGTTAAACTTACCCTGTTTTCAGCTATCCTGTAATCCCCCGCATTATTTCTTTCAAGTAGGTCTGTGTTACACTTACCCTGTCTCCAGCTATCCTGTAAACCCCCGCATTATTTCAAGTAGGTCTGTGTTACACTTACCCTGTCTCCAGCTATCCTGTAAACCCCCTGCATTATTTCAAGTAGGTCTGTGTTAAACTTAACCTGTTTTCAGCTATCCTGTAAACCCCCGCATTATTTCAAGTAGGTCTGTGTTACACTTACCCTGTCTCCAGCTATCCTGTAACCCCCCGCATTATTTCAGGTAGGTATGTGTTACACTTACCCTGTCTCCAGCTATCCTGTAACCCCCGCATTATTTCAGGTAGTTATGTGTTACACGTACTCTGTCTCCACCTATCCTGTTAACTCCCCGCATTATTTCAGGTAGGTCTGTGTTACACTTACCCTGTAAACCCCCCACATTTTTTCAGGTAGGTCTGTGTTCTGATATCTACTTACCTTGTCTCCAGCTATCCTGTAAACCCCCCGCATTATTTCAGGTAGGTCTGTGTTCTGATATCTACTTACCCTGTCTCCAGCTATCCTGTAAACCCTCCGCATTATTTCAGGTAGGTCTGTGATCAGATATCTACTTACCCTGTTTTCAGCTATCCTTTAAACCCCCACATTATTTCAGGTAGGTCTGTGTTACACTTACCCTGTCTCCAGCTATCCTGTAAACCCCCCGCATTATTTCAGGTAGGTCTGTGTTCGGATTTCCAAGTCTAGAGAGGGTCTGAGATGGCTCATCTGCGCTAGTCATCATCAGTACTTTACCTGCAGTGAATAAAGGCAGATCTCAATGGCACCACGCAAAACAGATGTAGCAAGGTAATTAGCTCAATTGAAATCCCGAGCAAAACAAAAATTGTAAAAGAATGCTTGAACCACATTGGTATATCTATTTTAAAATGTGTGGACAACATTGGGTGTTTATTTTGAGTGAGCAACCTAGTTTTTGACCCAAACAACCCAAATTTCAAACATGCCCTATACTTGATGGAAATGAATGTGCTGATGAACTTTCATGAGGATCTGAAAACAAATAAGGCCCCAGCAAAGGGTCTGATTAAACTTGACCTGGTAACCTAGAGTTGTAGATTAACAGACACTTAGTTTATATAACAGACACTTTGTTTGTATGGTGTTGTAGATTAACAGACACTTAGTTTATATAACGGACACTATTTCACAGTAATACCCAGTGATAACTGTTGAAACAAAGTGTAAAACCGCTGAACAGAACATAGTCACTACACATTGTTTGGTGTTAATGGTCTTTAAGGCCCCTTTCAACGATTGTTCAGTTACCTGGGTAAGTTACAAGTATTACTGTTCCATTTATCCTAAAACCAGTCATAATGCTAACCCCACAATTCTAAGCGACGAGGTGGAAAAGCCTTAAAAGACAGACTGAGGATGGAAAGTGATTTCTAAATGTCTCCCTGCCAAGTTGGCAATATCATAAGAGAGATATACAAATTGAATGCTGAACCTACCTTCAGAGAAGAATCGAATATATCTGAAGTATCCCACTTCATGCCATGGCTGATAGTGCTGCTCAAAACTCCTTTCACCTGGTCTGAAGTAGACAGTCTTGCTGATATAGCAACCTAGAAATGATTTATAACAAATAATCTTTTGAAACAATGAATGCTTTCACAATATAAACCACATATAACTCTTCTGCAAAAGATCACTTTTTGAAATTTGTTCAAAAAGAAAACACTGCTAAAAAACAATGTTTTCAACTCTATATCAAGATAAAACGTTCACTATTCAAGGTGTTGAAGTTGCTCCCAATGTTTTCAACACCATTTCAAGATAACACTTTCACCAAGGTGTTGAAGTTTCTCCCGTTGTTTTAAGAGCAGAAAACACGGTCTTTCACTATTCAAGGAGTTGAAGTTTCTCCCAAAGTTTAGAGAGCAGACAACACTGTCTTTCACTATTCGAAATGTTGAAGTTTCTCCCGTTGTTTTGAGAGCAGACAACTCTTACAGTATCAGATCAGATCAACAGGTAACTTTTCCCACATCTTGACACATTTGCAGCAGATGGCTTTGCAAAACCATTATGACAAAAGGTGAAATTAGTCAAAACGAGAAAAGGTGTTTTCCTATACATGACAAAATAATTAGCAGAATAATTATATCTCTTTTCATGATGATATAATTATTGAATGAATTTGATATTTAACCCTTTCCCTCATGTAGACGCTTTCTGACGCCTCTGCAGCAGACGGCTTTTTGAAAACAGTGACAAAAGAAGAAATTGCACAAAACATGCAATTTCTCCTTTTGCCACAATGTTTTCCACTTTTTGTCATAGGTTATCCATTCAATAATGGAGATTTTCTATTTTTTGACAAAATATGTTTAAAGTCGTCTGCTGCAGAATTGCCGTATGAGGGAAAGGGTTAATAATAATTTTAAAAGTTTCTTAATATACAATCAAGGAAACTTTTCTTTAATGCCTACATACTTCCTCACATTGACTATTGTTGCACAATATGGGGCTCCTGCAGTCAAAATCTGCATGATAAAATGTTAAAATTTCAAAAACGTGCTGCACGTGTAATACTTGACAAGCCATTTGATGAACCATCAGAAGAACTTTTCAAACAATTATCCTGGATGAAATTTCAAGCAAGAATAGACTATAAACAAGAGGGCCAAGATGGCCCTAAATCGATCACCTAATTGATAGTAAATTAGTAGCAAATATTTAACTGCAAATATCTGGGAAAATTTTATCAGGGAGTGTAAATGAAACTGCAAAGGAGTGGACACTTCTCAAGAAACAGCTTATCAGTAAAGGCCATTTATATCTTGAAATCTAACAAGAACTTTAATAAGAATGGAATTATAAAGTTTTTGTCATTTTGCACCTTTCCTGATGCCGCCTTGCTGCCCTGTTTTTCAACGAAATCAATATGGCTTCAACAGTTTATTTAGAGGGTCACTTAAGGAACATTTCTACCAAATTATCTTGCAATCGCACAAGTAGATTATGGAGGAAAAGGATTTTAAAATTTGGGTATTTTTCTCACTTTCTGATGCCGCAGCAACCAAAGTTATCAATGGAATTTAAATCTTTGAACAATTTTGAAAGAGGACCACCAAAGGAACATTCTTGATTCGTATTATATTTTCTTAAAATCAGACAAACACTTTCATAAAAATGGAATTTTCAAATTTTGTCATTTTGCCCCTTTTCTGATGCCGCCTGACTGCCATGTTTTTCGACCAATCAGTATGGCTTGAATTTTTTTTATAGAGGGTCACCCAAGGAACATTTCTACCAAATTATATTTGAATCTGACAGGCAGATTTGGAGGAGAAGATTTTTAAAGTTTGGACATTTTGTCCCCTTTCTGATGCCGCAGCAACCAAAGTTCTCATTGGAATTTTAATCTTTGAACAATTTTGAAAGAGGACCACCAAAGGAACATTCCTGTGATGTTTTGTGGAAATTGGTCTATTGGAATGGTAGGAGTTGGTTGTCATTTGTAGCTAAAAGTTCAATTTACCCCTTTTGAGATGACGCCTGGTTGCTATGATTGTGTAACCAATCAAAACGCCTTAATCAAATTAAATAGAGGATCATTACAGTAAGATTCATATTATATTTTCTTAAAATCAGACAAGCACTTTCATAAAAATGGAATTTTCAAATTCTGTCATTTTGCCCCTTTTTTGATGCCGCCTGACTGCCATGTTTTTCGCCCAATCAGTATGGCTTGAACAATTTTTATAGAGGGTCACCCAAGGAACATTTCTACCAAATTATATTTTAATCTGACAGGCAGATTCGGAGGAGAAGATTTTTAAAGTTTGGACATTTTGTCCCCTTTTCTGATGCCGCAGCAACCAAAGTTCTCATTGGAATTTTAATCTTTGAACAATTTTGAAAGAGGACCACCAAAGGAACATTCCTGTGATGTTTTGTGGAAATTGTTCTATTGGAATGGTAGGAGTTGGTTGTCATTTGTAGCTAAAAGTTCAATTTACCCCTTTTGTGATGACGCCTGGTTGCTATGATTGTGTAACCAATCAAAACGGCTTAAACAAATTAAATAAAGGATCATTACAGTAAGATTCGTATTATATTTTCTTAAAATCAGACAAGCACTTTCATAAAAATGGAATTTTCAAATTTTGCCCCTTTTTTGATGCCGCCTGACTGCCATGTTTTTCGCCCAATCAGTATGGCTTGAACAATTTTTATAGAGGGTCACCCAAGGAACATTTCTACCAAATTATATTTGAATCTGACAGGCAGATTCGGAGGAGAAGATTTTTAAAGTTTGGACATTTTGTCCCCTTTCTGATGCCGCAGCAACCAAAGTTCTCAATGGAATTTAAATCTTTGAACAACTTTGAAAGAGGCCAACCAGAGGAACAGTCCTGTGATGTTTCACGGAAATTGTCCTTGGAGTTTGGGAGGAGATGATGTTTAAAGCTAAAAGTTAACGCCGGACGGGCGGACGGACGGACGACGGACGACGGACAAAAAGTGATCAGAATAGCTCACCTTGAGCCTTCGGCTCAGGTGATCTAAAAAGCAATTATCATCTACAAATCATTAAATGAACAATGTCCTGAATACCTCCGAGACAAATTCAAATACTCCCAAAATAAAAGTCTAAGATTCTTTGATAACAAGCTGTTACAGACACCAAAACCAAAACTAGAATTCTTCAGAAAATCCCTTACCTATTAGGACCAAAAATTTGGAATGATATTCCCTTTCAAATTAGAACTGCAAATTCATTAAATTCTTTTAAGAAATTATATTTAGCATGGACATTTTCTTGTAATTCATGAAATTAAGCAATCTTTTATTTTGTTACCAATTTGTATTTGCTTTTATTTTGAACTGTTTATATGTATAACGTTGTGTATATAATGTATTTCTAATTCTAAGGCCCGCATGGAAGATTGGGACAACCCAAATGTGTAGCCTCATAAAATAAAGTCGTTCTTATTATTATTATTATTTTTATTATAACATTGCAGTTACGTTTTCAAAAGTTGTCTGCAGCTGACACATCACAATGCATCTGCATAATTATGGAGAAAAGCGGTTAAAACGAGGACATACCAGTAAACTGTATATGAGGTCTCTCCACATACATAGACCTCCAGGTTCCGTACCTTTTCACCTTTCCAGTGCTGGTTCCCCAAATCCTGTAACAAGAGTAACAATCTGTGACACTGTGTGACACTTGGATTAAACAAGAAATGGGATGAAGTCACAATATCAGGTTTTTACCCTTTCCCATATACAATAAATCTGCAGCAGACGACTTTTAAAACATTAAGCCCAAAATGTAGACAATCTCCATAAATAGGAGTTTAATTATTGGATCGAGTTGAAAACGTTGTGGCAAAAGGAGAAATTGCTTGCCATTTTGAGTAATTTTTACTTTTGACACAAGGTTTTCAATAGTCGTCTGCTGCAAAAACTTCAGAAAGCGTTTTGTATGTTGAAGGTCGGTCACTCCCAAATATCCCAGGCTTCCTCTCTGTACTGTTTCTAAGCTACCTCCCTAGAAATATGGTCAGAATTGGTCATGTGTAATGAAAGTAATTTGGGCAAAAGCTAACCAGATTTTAACGTCAATCGTTTGAATCCAATTAAGTTAAAATTTGATAACATCTCTGTGAATAAGGAATCATCTATTGAATTGGCATTGAACACATGATGATTCATCTTCCAATATATCAGTAAATGAAAGCTGGACCGAAAGAATTACAATAGAGAACTAGAAATATCACTGAAGGTCATGAATACCCCCAGCTGGTGCCTGACAATATACATAGAAATATCACTGAAGGTCATGAATACCCCCAGCTGGTGCCTGACAATTTATGAGATGAGAAATTCAAGGGGCCGTAACTCATTTAACAAGGAATCTGTGGAACCAAAGGATGCTCCCCATAAGGGCTTTGTCAAGTGATAATAGGCATTGTCTGATAGAACTAGTGATCATACCTATTTACATAATACAAACTTCATTAAAAGAAAATAATAACAAGAGGACCAAGAGGGCCAGTATCGCTCCACGGCCATAAGGCAAAAATCAAATCACCAAACAGCCCTGCCCCCTTGTGGCCATGTTTTTTACCAACCACCATGGCTTACAGGAATCTTGTAGAGTGTCACCCAAGGAATGTTTCCGTAAAATTATTTGAAAATCGGTCTGACACTTTTGGAGGAGAGGATATTTTAAGTTTTCACTATAGCCATACATATAAGGCAAAATAGCCCCACCCCCTGGCGGTCATATTTTTCAACCAATCAACATGGCTTGAAGGAATCTGATAGAGGGTCAGCCTAGGAACATTTCTACAAAATTATTTGAATATCAGCCAGACACTTTCGAAGGAGAAGATTTTTTAAGTTTTCTCTTTAGCCATATAAGGCAAAATAGCCCCGCCCTCTGGCGGCCATGTTTTTTTACCAATCAACATGGCTTGGAGGAATCTGATAGAGGCTTCAACGAAGGAATATTTCTACAAAATTATTTGAAAATCTGCTCAACACTTTCGGAGAAGAAGATTTTTTAAGTTCACTATGGTCATATAAGGCAAAATAGCCCCGCCCCCTGGCGGCCATGTTTTTCAACCAATCAACATTTCTTGAAGGAATCTAATAAAGGGTCACCCAAGGAACATTTCTAAAAATTATTTGAAAATCAGCATGACACTTTTGGAGAAGAAGATTTTTAAGTTTTCAATATTTTTTTCTTTTGGTTGCCATGGAAACCAGAATTATAAATGAAAGAATTTAAGAGAGGACATTGAGAGGATGCTTCCTATGAAGTTTCAACCAAATTGGCCAAGTGGTTAGGCAGAAGAAGACGTTTAAAGGAAAAAGTTAACGCACGCATGCACGACGGACAATTCGCCATGACATAAGCTCGACTTCGACTGGCTTTCAGCCAGTGGAGATAAAAACGAGTGAGTTAATTTTTATTATTTATTATAGAGTTATGGTTCTTGTGTAATGAACTTCCTCTCTTTAATATCTATCTACATTTCAAGTTTCATCGAAATATCTTTCGTACTTTTGGAGTTATGGTCCTGAAATTGAAATATAAAGTCTAACAAGGGGAGATAACTTAAAAATTATTCACTATAAGTTATGGTTATTATGCACTCTCTCTTATTGATATGTATGTATATTTCAAGTTACATTGAAATATATTCAGTACTTTTAGATTTATGCTCAATTCAAATAAAGTGTGACAGACAAAAAAGAAAATAATAAAAACAAGAGAGTTAATTTTTATTATTTATTATCGAGTTATGTTTTTTGTGTAATGCACTACCTCTCTTTAATATCTATCTACATTTCAAGTTTCATCGAAATATCTTTCGTACTTTTGGAGTTATGGTCCTGAAATTAAAATATAAAGTCTAACAAGGGAGATAACTTGAAAACTGTTCACTATAAAGTTATGGTTCTTGTATTATGCACTCTCTCTTATTAATTTGTATGTTCATTTCAAATTTCATTGAAATATATTAAGTACTTTCAGATTTATGCTCAATGCAAATAAAGTGCGACGGACAAAAAAGTAAATAATAAAAACAAGGGAGTTAATATTTATTATTTATTATATGAATGAATGAATGAATGAATGAATGAATGAATGAAAGTCTTTATTTTAAGAGGGTGACCCAATTAACATTAGCTAATCTTCCTTGGGGCCCTCTGAGAATAACATAGAGTTATGGTTCTTGTGTAATGCACTTCCTCTCTTTAATATCTATCTACATTTCAAGTTTCATCGAAATATTTTTCATACTTTTGGAGTTATGGTCCTAAAATTGAAATATAAAGTCTAACAAGGGAGATAACTTGAAAATTAGTCACTATAAGTTATGGTTCTGGTGTAATGCACTTCCTTTCTTTAATATCTGTAATCATTTCAAATTTCATCAAAATATCTTTAGTACTTTTTGAGTTATGGTCCTGACATGGAAATAATAAAGTCTTAACAAGGGAGATAATTTGAAAATTATTCAATATAAAGTTATGGTTCTTGTATTATGCACTCTCTCTTATTAATATGTATGTATATTTCAAGTTTCATTGAAATATATTCAGTACTTTTAGAATTATGCTCAATGCAAATAAAGTGTGACGGAAATTTTTTCTGGACGGACATCCGGACAGACATCCAGACCTACTGATGAAGTGTATTTGTGGGGTTATTTCCTTTGATGTTTTTTTGTGGGGTTTTGTGGGGTTAACCCCACAAGCATGCAATTCATTCCGTAATAACTTCCCTTTTACGGAATGAATAACATTAATATGCAAATGAGATACCCGTTATAATTTTTTTTTTTTTTAATTTAAGTGTCTTTATAAGGATTTAGGAGAACACCAATACACCACAACCCCACAAGTACTCGTCTGTATGTACGGACAGACAGACGTGATGGACGGACAAAGCAACAACTATATGCTCTCCCTCTGGGGAGCATAAAAATAATTCCAGTGCGACAATATGCACAATTAGGCTTGGTATCAATCATTCTTGTGAAGTTATATTGAATTCTGACCAAGGGTTGCTGACAAATAGTGTTCACAAGAAATGTCTACAGACCAACAAACCGATGCCAAGGGTATCACAAAAGCCCTACTTTTTTACTTCTAAAAATAGACGAGCTAAAAATATACCATAATGGGCAAACAGTTATCTTAAAAGATCATTCACCTGCAACAAGCCAATCTCCACAGCTCCTTATCTCTGGCAAACACATAGAACCCACGACAGATCTGTCAATAAAAAATATACCAGAGTTGAAACAAGCCTTCAACAAACTCTCTGATATAAAGTTTCTGAGAAACTTGCTATGTAAACACTTCAAACAAGAGGCCCAACAGGGCCAGTATTGCTCTGCTGTTATTAGGTAAAATAAGGATTAGACGATTTCTTGATATACATGTACACATAAGAAAAATGCATACATCCTTCCTCATCTTCACTAATGTTGTACAATTACCCCTTTCCCTCATACGGCAATTCTGCAGCAGACGACTTTGAACGTATTTTGTCAAAAAATAGAAAATCTCCATAATTGAATGGATAACCTATGACAAAAAGAGGAAAACATTGTGGCAAAAGGAGAATGTTGTGCAATTTCTTCTTTTGTCACTATGTTTTCAAAAAGCCGTCTGCTGCAGGGCGTCAGAAAGCGTCTATATGAGGGAAAGGGTTAAGAGCAGAAAACACTGTCTTTCACTATTCAAGGAGTTGAAGTTTCTCCCCTTTTTATAAAATTCTTATATTTATAGATTAAGATAGCCTTTTTATAAAATTCTTATATTTATAGATTAAGATAGCCTTTTTATAAATTCTTATATTTATAAATTCACATTTTCCCTTTCCCTCATATAGATGCTTTCTGATGCCTCTGCAGCAGACGGCTTTTTGAAAACATAGTGACAAAAGAAGAAATTGCTCAAAACGAGCAATTTCACCTTTTGACACAATGTTTTCCACTTTTAGTGTTGAAATCATATAGTGAAAGACCGTGTTTTCTGCTCTTAAAACAATGCTATCTTAATCTATAAATATATATGAATAATATATTTTGAGATTACATGTTCAACCTTTTTACAAAATCAGTCAATACAAATCTAAGATCAAGCTTTCCAAATAAGGAGATGTTTACTACAGCTTCAAGAAAGCGCGCGAAAAAAATCACGTGATATGTATGCCCTGCGAAAATATCATGTGGTGTTATTTCTTCGAGTAGAAAGCGACTCCATTGAATGAACCTCTACTTTTAACTGTCTCGCGAGATTACAAATTAGCAAAGCAACAAATACATACTGATCACGAGGTCAACATACTAGCTACAGTATTTGAGTGAGTTATTTATAGAAAGGTCTACACATCCAAGTTTATCTTTCATTCTTTCTCATCATTCGCATATACATTGTTAGACTTACTTAGGAGCATTTCAGCTATTTATTCAGTGATTTTCTGTGCGCGACAGTCACATATGCTCTCTGATTGATTACAAAATACTTGCATGACTTATGAAATCTGTGCGTGAAAAACGCACAGATGTACGTGAATGGGAACACTGTTATTATTATCTCAATATTGCCAGATAATGCAAAACAGCATCGCCCCGAATCAACATGGCTTGAAGGATTCTGATAGAGGTCAGTCATCCAAGGACGTTTCTACAAAATTATTTAAAAATCTGTCAACCACTTAAAATTAAAAAAAATAATTCTTTCAGTTGCCATGAAACAAGATTTTTACATGGATTCAAATAATTTGAAGGACTTTAGGAGAGGGCATTGAGAGGATGCTTCCTATGAAGTTTCATCCCAATTGCCCAGTGGTTACAGAGGAGATGTCGTTTAAGGTCAAATTTATTTACATGGCGTTTTACACAGCTTTCAACGGTATTTCAGTTTTACCACGCAATTTCCTGGGTAAATTACCAGTACTACTAGCAATATTTACCAGATACCAGCACATTAGTTGTAACGCTATTCCTGCAACCCTGAATGCCATGGAGTGAAGCCATTGCTACTATTTTTAGAATCTTTGGTATGACCGGACTGGGGATCGAATCCCTGTCTCCCACTGTAAAGACGGTCATTCTGTTCACTACACCCTCGTACACAGTCACTAGTGTGTTTGTCTAATTGAGCCTGTCTGCAGGAAAACTAACCTTAACCCTTTCCCTCATATAGATGCTTTCTGACGCCTCTGCAGCAGACAGCTTTTTGAAAACATAGTGACAAAAGAAGAAATTGCTCAGAACGAGCAATTTCTCCTTTTGCAACAATGTTTTCCACTTTTAGTCATAGGTTATCCATTTAATTATAGAGGTATTCAATTTTTGACAAAATATGTTCAAAGTCGTCTGCTGCAGAATTGTCGTATGAGGGAAAGGGTTAAGACAGTTACACCCAGTGTAGCTGTGAATCAACCTGCATATCTAGATATACACAGTTAACCCTTTCTCACATACAACAAATCTGCAGCAGACGACTTTGAAATGATCAACTGCAAAGTATAGAAAATTTATACAAATGATAGTATGATTATTAAATAGAGTTGAAATCATTGTGGCAAATGGAGAAATTGCTAGTTTTGAGCAATTTCTCCTTTTGCCACAATTATTTCAAAAGTTGTCTGCTGCAGAGGCATCAGAAAGCGTCTGTAAGTGGGAAAGGGTTAACTAACTAGTCATAGAAACTTATAACTAATGCAGATCATTTTAATGCATCTGCAACAGAGGTTCTTAGAAAATATTCCATCAAAAGAAAATATTTCTCATTATGATTTCAACACTTTTCAATAAATTATGTTTTCAACACCTTTCAATAATTATTGAAATAAATGTTCATTTATAACAAATATCCAACAGAAAGATTCCATGCATCACAGATCAATAACTTGTTAACACAAATATATTAATAATTTACATATCACATAATCAGTTACCTTGGCAACATTTTCCAGTGACCACATATCCAATTGTGATGTTACCACCCATTTCAGTATGAGGATCATGACTTCGGTTGGAAGAGCAGATATATGACACGCCTGAAATAACATGTGTTAAACTTTCCCTATATACACACACTTTCTGACGCCTGTGCAGCAGACGGCTTTTTGAAAACATAGTGACAAAAGAAGAAATTGTTCAAAACAAGAAATTTCTCCTTTGCCAAAATGTTTTCCACTTTTAGTGTTATCCATTCAATTATAGAGATTTTCTATTTTTTGACAAAATATGTTCAAATTTGTCTGCTGCAGATTTGTTGTATGTGGGAAAGGGTTAAACCTTCCCTACATACACTCGCTTTCTGAAACCTGTGCAGCAGACAACTTTTTAAAAGGTTGTGGAAAAAGGAGAAATTGCTCATTATACTCATAATGAGCAATTACTCATTTTGTCAAATAGTTTTTCCCTCAGATCTAAAGAGTTGTCATACATTTTACAAATTGGTTTCATGTGAAAAAGGTACATTGTCAGTACAAACTTTTCTTACCCGCTTTCCCACAAAAAAACCAATTCTGCTGCAAACAACTTAAAACATATCTAAGCAAAATTGTAGATATTTCTTTAAAAGTCCTGATTTTCTCACACCAATACTCCACACAACAATCTTCCCAAAGAACTGGCTGCTTTTCCACATAGTCTTAGCCCATTGGTGGAAGACGAATGACGCATGTCACATTGACTTCTGTCAATCGTCGGAAAGAAAGTTGGCCGAGCCGGGATTCAAACTCACAACCCCTGGATTAAAATACTCATAATGAGCAATCTCTCCTATTGCCACAATATTTCTATGTGGTCTGTTGCAGATGTGTCTAAATAAGTGTATGTCGGAAATAATTAAAGAAAGGAAAACTTTTAGAAACATCTAAGGAAAGTGAATGTAAAACCTTCTTAACCCTTTCCCACATACAACAAATCTGGAGTAGACAACTTTGAAAACTTTTAATCAAACACGTGGAAACTCTATAAAAATAAGAACAACTAGAACTACCACTGAAGATGATAAATACCCCCTAAACAGCACCTTGACCTACACCATAACTTAATAAGTAAAAGGGCCATAACTCTGTAAAACAATAGCACCGCGTATGGCACAGACGCTCGACTGATAGGGAGAAAACAGAAAGAAAAAAAAGCTGATCTGAACAAAAAACCTTAACCGGACGACCACGCAGCCGCCGCCAGACGAAGCCAGGGTCAAGACAATAGCTCAATTTTTTTCAAAAGTCGAGCTAATAACATGCAATTGTAACCCCTTTAGGATATGCACATCTCCTCTTGGTATAGAAGCTTCATGTAAAATTTGATTGAATTCCACTGAGTGGTTTGTAAGAAATAGGCGGACAAAATACGGCTTCCAACCGACAGATAGACAGCCCGACACAGAGACTCCTATATTCCCCCTCTTCTTCGAAGGGGGAATAATTATCACATGAAGTTGAAGAATTATCAAATAAAGTTGTAAGTATTTTGACAAATGGAGAAATTGTTCACAATGAGCAATTTCCTCTATTGCCACAAAGTTGTCTGCTGCAGAGGCATGAGAAAGCATATAGATAGAGTTAACAATGTAGAATACAGAATTAACCCTTTCCCAAATATAGACGCTTTCTGCCAACTCTGCAACAGACAGCTTTTTGAAAACATAGTGACAAAAGAAGAAATTGCTCAAAACGAGCAATTTCTCCTTTTGCCACAATGTTTTCAACTTTAAGTCATAGGTTATCTATTCAATTATAGAGATAGACAGAAGATCAGCAAGCGATCTCTATGTGTTGCCTGCCAAAAGTCACTAAATGAAAGTGTGACAAACAGTCAGATTGACAGAAGAGCAGCAAGAGATCTCTATGTGTTACCTGCCAAAAGTCAATAAATGAAAGTGTGACAAACAGTCAGATAGACAGAAAATCCGCATGAGATCTCTATGTGTTACCTGCCAAAAGTTACTAAATGAAAGTGTGACAAACAGTCAGATTGACAGAAGATCAGCAAGAGATCTCTATGTGTTACCTGCCAAAAGTCACTAAATGAAATTGTGACAAACAGTCAGATAGACAGAAGATCGGCAAGAGATCTCTGTGTTGCCTGCCAAAAGTCAATAAATGAAAGTGTGACAAACAGTCAGATTGACAGAAGATCAGCAAGAGATCTCTATGTGTTGCCTGCCAAAAGTCACTAAATGAAAGCGTGACAAACAGTCAGATAGACAGAAGATCAGCAAGTGATCTCTATGTGTTGCCTGCCAAAAGTCAATAAATGAAAGTGTGACAAACAGTCAGATAGACAGAAGATCAGCAAGAGATCTCTATGTGTTGCCTTCCAAAAGTCACTAAATGAAAGTGTGACAAACAGTCAGATAGACAGAAGATCCCCAAGAGATCTCTATGTGTTGCCTGCCAAAAGTCAATACATGAAAGTGTGACAAACAGTCAGATAGACAGAAGATCAGCAAGAGATCTCTATGTGTTGCCTGCCAAAAGTCACTAAATGAAAGTGTGACAAACAGTCAGATAGACAGAAGATCGGCAAGAGATCTCTATGTGTTGCCTGCCAAAAGTCAATAAATGAAAGTATGACAAACAGTCTCTATGTGTTGCCTGCCAAAAGTCAATACATGAAAGTGTGACAAACAGTCAGATAGACAGAAGATCAGCAAGAGATCTCTATGTGTTGCCTGCCAAAAGTCACTAAATGAAAGTGTGACAAACAGTCAGATAGACAGAAGATCGGCAAGAGATCTCTATGTGTTGCCTGCCAAAAGTCAATAAATGAAAGTATGACAAACAGTCAGAAGATCGGCAAGAGATCTCTATGTGTTACCTGCCAAAAGTCACTAAATGAAAGTGTGACAAACAGTCATATTGACAGAAGATCCGCAAGAGATCTCTATGTGTTGCCTGCCAAAAGTCACTAAATGAAAGTGTGACAAACAGTCAGATAGACAGAAGATCTGCAAGAGATCTCTATGTGTTACCTGCCAAAAGTCACTAAATGAAAGTGTGACAAACAGTCAGATTGACAGAAGATCTGCAAGAGATCTCTATGTGTTGCCTGCCAAAAGTCACTAAATGAAAGTGTGACAAACAGTCAGATTGACAGAAGATCCGCAAGAGATCTCTATGTGTTGCCTGCCAAAAGTTACTAAATGAAAGTGTGACAAACAGTCCAATAGACAGAAGATCAGCAAGAGATCTCTACGAGTTGCCTGCCAAAAGTCACTAAATGAAAGTGTGACAAACATTCAGATAGACAGAAGATCGACAAGAGATCTCTATGTGTTACCTGCCAAAAGTCAATAAATGAAAGTGTGACAAACAGTCAGATAGACAGAAGATCAGCAAGAGATCTCTATGTGTTGCCTGCCAAATGTAACTAAATGAAAGTGTGACAAACAGTCAGATTGACAGAAGATCCGCAAGAGATCTCTATGTGTTACCTGCCAAAAGTCACTAAATGAAAGTGTGATAAACAGTAAGATTGACAGAAGATCGGCAAGCGATCTCTATGTGTTGCCTGCCAAAAGTCACTAAATGAAAGTGTGACAAAATGAAAGTGTGACAAACAGACAGATAGACAGAAGATCGCCAAGAGATCTCTATGTGTTGCCTGCCAAAAGTCACTAAATGAAAGTGTGACAAACAGACAGATAGACAGAAGATCGCCAAGAGATCTCTATGTGTTGCCTGCCAAAAGTCACTAAATGAAAGTGTGACAAACAGACAGAAGATCGCCAAGAGATCTCTATGTGTTGCCTGCCAAAAGTCACTAAATGAAAGTGTGACAAAATGAAAGTGTGACAAACAGTCAGATAGACAGAAGTTCGGCAAGAGATCTGTATGTGTTACCTGCCAAAAGTCACTAAATGAAAGTGTGATAAACAGTCAGATAGACAGAAGATCGGCAAGAGATATGTATGTGCTACCTGCCAAAAGTCACTAAATGAAAGTGTGACAAAATGAAAGTGTGACAAACAGACAGATAGACAGAAGATCGGCAAGAGATCTCTATGTGTTACCATGCCAAGGAGGGCATCACAAAGAAAAGTTTGGAAAAGCATGAATTGATTGTTCTCAAAACTGAACATTTTGACTATGACATACCCTTTGTTGGTAATTCGGTTTACACCAGCCATTATCCTCGACTTGAAGATCCTGAAACTGAAACGCCAAATCCAAGTCCGGATCTATCAAATCCCCATCATAACTACAAAAGTAAAGTACATGTATTCAGTTTAGTTTAAACCCTTTCCTACTCGTAGGTCTTAATAAGGAGTAGTAATATCTTTCTTTTGACCTGACTAAACCCTATGTTGTGGGTACTCAGTGAGACAATCTATTTGACTTGACTAGACCCTATGTTGTGGGTACTCAGTGAGACAATCTATTTGACTTGACTAAACCCATGTTGTGGGTACTCAGTGAGACAATCTATTTGACTTGACTGAACCGTATGTTGTGAGTACTCAGTTAGACGATTCCTTTGACCTGACTAGACCCTATGGTGTGGGTACTCAGTACTTGACTTAACCCTATGTTGTTGGTACTCAGTTAAACAATTCCTTTGACTTGACTAAACCCTATGTTGTGTGTACTCAGACGATTTCTTTGACTTGACTAAACCCTATGTTGTGGGTACTCAGACGATTCCTTTGACCTGACTAAACCCTATGTTGTGGGTACTCAGTTAGACGGTTCCTTTTGACTTGACTAAACCCTACGGTGTGGGTACTCAGTTAGTCGATTTTTTTTTTACTTGACTAAACCCTATGTTGTGGGTACTGAGTTAGACGATTCCTTTGACCTGACTAAACCCTATGTTGTGGGTACTCAGACGATTCCTTTGACTTGACTAGACCCTATGACGTGGGTACTCAGTGAGACAATTCCTTTGACCTGACTAGACCCTATGATGTGGAAACTCAGTTAGACGATTCCTTTGACCTGACTAAACCCTATGTTGTGGGTACTCAGTGAGACAATTCCTTTGACCTGACTAGACCCTATGATGTGGAAACTCAGTTAGACGATTCCTTTGACTTGACTAAACCCTATGGTGTGGATACTCAGTGATACTATCTATTTGAGTTGATTATACCCTATGATGTGGGTACTCTTTTAGATGTTTCTTTTGACTTGACTAGACCTTATGTTGTGGGTACTCAGTTAGACGATTCCTTTGACTTGACTAAACCCTATGTTGTGGGTACTGAGTTAGACAATTCCTTTCACTTGACTAGACCCTATGATGTGGGTACTCAGTGAGACAATTCCTTTCACTTGACTAGACCCTATGATGTGGGTACTCAGACGATTCCTTTGACTTGACTAAACCCTATGTTGTGGGTACTCAGACGATTCCTTAGGCTTGACTTAACCCTATGATGTGGAAACTCAGTTAGAAGATTCCTTTGACTTGATTAAACCCTATGCTGTGGGTACTGAGTTGGACGATTCCTTTGACTTGACTAAACCCTATGTTGTGGGTATTCAGTTAGACGATTCCTTTGACTTGACAAAACCCTATGGTGTGGATACTCAGTTAGATTATTCCTTTGACTTGACTAAACCCTATGTTGTGGGTACTCAGTGAGACAATCTATTTGTCTTGACTAAACCCTATGTAGTGGGTACTCAGACGATTCCTTTGACTTGACTAAACCCTATGTTGTGGATACTCAGTGAGACTATCTATTTGACTTGATTATACCCTATGATGTGGGTACTCTTTTAGATGTTTCTTTTGACTTGACTAGACCCTATGTTGTGGGTACTCAGATGATTCCTTTGACTTGACTAAACCCTATGTTGTGGGTACTGAGTTAGACGATTCCTTTGACCTGACTAAACCCTATGTTGTGGGTACTCAGACGATTCCTTTGACTTGACTAGACCCTATGATGTGGGTACTCAGTGAGACAATTCCTTTGACCTGACTAGACCCTATGATGTGGAAACTCAGTTAGACGATTCCTTTGACCTGACTAAACCCTATGTTGTGGGTACTCAGTGAGACAATTCCTTTGACCTGACTAGACCCTATGATGTGGAAACTCAGTTAGACGATTCCTTTGACCTGACTAGAACCTATGATGTGGGTACTCAGACGATTCCTTTGACTTGACTAAACCCTATGTTGTGGGTACTCAGACGATTCCTTAGGCTTGACTTAACCCTATGATGTGGAAACTCAGTTAGACAATTCCTTTGACCTGACTAGACCCTATGATGTGGGTACTCAGACGATTCCTTTGACTTGACTAAACCCTATGTTGTGGGTACTCAGACGATTCCTTAGGCTTGACTTAACCCTATGATGTGGAAACTCAGTTAGACGATTCCTTTGACTTGACTAAACCCTATGTTGTGGGTACTCATGATTGTTTTGACTTTGCTCAACCCTATGTTGTGGGTACTCAGTTAGACGATTCCTTAGACTTGACTAAACCCTATGTTGTGGGTACTCAGTTAGATGATTCCTTTGACTTGGATAAACCCTATGTTGTGGGTACTAAGTTAAACGATTCCTTAGACCTGACTAAACCCTGTGTTGTGGGTACTTGGTTAGACGATTCCTTTGACTTTAATAAACCCTATGTTGTGGGTACTGAGTTAGACGATTCCTTTGACCTGACTAAACCCTATGTTGTGGGTATTCAGTTAGACAATTCCTTTGACTTGACTAAACCATATGTTGTGGGTACTCAGTTAGATGATTCCTTTGATTTGACTAAACCCTATGTTGTGGGTATTCAGTTAGATGATTCCTTTGATTTGACTAAACCATATGTTGTGGGTACTCAGTTAGATGATTCCTTTGATTTGACTAAACCCTATATTGTGGGTACTCAGTTAGACGATTCCTTTGACTTGACTAAACCCTATGTTGTGAGTACTCAGTTAGATGATTCCTTTGACTTGATTTAAATCTATGTTGTGGGTATTCAGTTAGACGATTCCTTTGACCTGACTAAACCCTATATTGTGGGTACTCAGTTAGACGATTCCTTTGACTCGACTAAACCCTATGTTGTGAGTACTCAGTTAGATGATTCCTTTGACTTGATTTAAATCTATGTTGTGGGTATTCAGTTAGACGATTCCTTTGACCTGACTAAACCCTATATTGTGGGTACTCAGTTAGACGATTCCTTTGACTTGACTAAACCCTATGTTGTGAGTACTCAGTTAGATGATTCCTTTGACTTGATTTAAATCTATGTTGTGGGTATTCAGTTAGACGATTCCTTTGACCTGACTAAACCCTATGTTGTGGATACTCAGTGAGACAATCTATTTGACTTGACTAAACCTTATGTTGAGGGTATTCAGTTAGACGATTCCTTTGACTTGAATAAACCCTATGGTGTGGATACTCAGTTAGATGATTCCTTTGACTTGACTAAACCCTATGTTGTGGGTACTCAGTGAGACAATCTATTTGACTTGACTAGACCCTATGTTGTGGGTACTCAGTGAGACAATCTATTTGACTTGACTAAACCCTATGTAGTGGGTACTCAGATGATTCCTTTGACTTGACTAAACCCTATGGTGTGGATACTCAGTGATACTATCTATTTGACTTGATTATACCCTATGATGTGGGTACTCTTTTAGATGTTTCTTTTGACTTGACTAGACCTTATGTTGTGGGTACTCAGTTAGACGATTCCTTTGACTTGACTAAACCCTATGTTGTGGGTACTGAGTTAGACAATTCCTTTCACTTGACTAGACCCTATGATGTGGGTACTCAGTGAGACAATTCCTTTCACTTGACTAGACCCTATGATGTGGGTACTCAGACGATTCCTTTGACTTGACTAAACCCTATGTTGTGGGTACTCAGACGATTCCTTAGGCTTGACTTAACCCTATGATGTGGAAACTCAGTTAGAAGATTCCTTTGACTTGATTAAACCCTATGCTGTGGGTACTGAGTTGGACGATTCCTTTGACTTGACTAAACCCTATGTTGTGGGTATTCAGTTAGACGATTCCTTTGACTTGATTAAACCCTATGCTGTGGGTACTGAGTTGGACGATTCCTTTGACTTGACTAAACCCTATGTTGTGGGTATTCAGTTAGACGATTCCTTTGACTTCATTAAACCCTATGCTGTGGGTACTGAGTTGGACGATTCCTTTGACTTGACTAAACCCTATGTTGTGGGTACTCAGACGATTCCTTTGACCTGACTAGACCCTATGGTGTGAGTAATCAGTTAGACAATCTATTTGACTTGACTAAACCCTATGTTGTGGGTACTCAGTGAGACGATTCCTTTGACTTGACTAGACCCTATGGTGTGGATACTCAGTTAGACAATCTATTTGACTTGACTAAACCCTATGTTGTGGGTACTCAGTTAGATGATTCCTTTGACTTGACTAAACCCTATGGTGTGGGTACTCAGTGAGACAATCTATTTGACTTAACTTAACCCTTTGTTGTGGGTACTCAGTGAGTCAATTTATTTGACTTGACTAAACAATATGTTGTGGGTACTCAGTGAGACAATTCCCACAAGAGATTGAGGGTCGTAAAAGTTTTTGCAAAAAGAAACTATCACTGAAGGTGATGAATACCCCCAGCTGGTGCCTGACAATATACATATGTATGAGAAATTCAAGGGGCCACAAATCATTTAAAAATAATTCCAGTGCAACACCCTGACAATATGCACAACTAGGTTGGTATCAATCATTCTTGTGAAGTTAAATTGAATTCTGACCAAGGGTTGCTGAGAAAGAGTGTTCACAAGAAATGTCCACAGACCAACGGACCGACAAACCATCAAACCGACCGACCGACAAGCGTGACTCCTTTATAGCCCCCATATACTATGTATCTGGGGGTATGATAAGACATCTTATCTAAGTCTGCCCCTTGCAGGCGTATTCTTACCTGAAGCAGCAGAAAACTTTTTCTACACCCTATGAAAAACTTCTTTGTCCAATGCAATCCTAAGACACAACAAAAGCTTATTAAGAACACTCGGTCATCAATGCTTCTCTATCTTATTTATCTATAAACAATTTTGTAGGAGACAATTTGATTGGCTGATGCAAAGGTCAATCTGAAACGACCTGTAATAGGCGAACATCAGATCTATACGAGCATTTGCTTCTACAGGGAAGTTAACCCTTTCCCTCATACGACAATTCTGCAGCAGACGACTTTGAACATATTTTGTCAAATAATAGGAAATCTCTGTAATTGAATGGATAACCTATGACTAAAAGTGGAAAACATTGAGGCAAAAGGAGAAATTGCACGTTTTGTGCAATTTCTTCTTTTGTCACTATGTTTTCAAATATCCGTAGAGGCATCAGAAAGCGTCTATATGAGGGAGAGGGTTAATGTCTTGTTTTCATGAGTTTGGCTAAGGGGTTTAACATACCTGTCCACTGAACTTTCACTAGCCTGCCTCTCGCGGGGACTGTTTCCAATGAAGTCTAACCGAATCAAGTGTTCTATTTCGGGTACAAGCCTCATGGCATGTCTGTAAAACTGGATAGCTGGAAAACAGGAAACAACACTCAATAAATATTTATAGACATTTTAGGTTTTAATTAATTTCTTAGTAATTACTGCTTTTATAAGGCTTTAAGACCTTTAACCCTTTCCTTCACACAACAACTCTGCAGCAGACAACTTTGAACATATTTTAACAATGGATAACCTATGAGTAAAAGTGGGAAACAGTGTGGCAAAAGAAGAAATTGCTCATAATGCTGCAACTTCTTTAAAACTTAAATGAGCAATTCCTCCTTTTGCTGCAATGTTTTCAACTATTTTCAACAGTAATAGTTTGATTTCCAGAGATATTCCATATTTTTCGCCTAGATATTGAAAGTCGTCTGATGCAGAATTGTTGTATGTGAGAAAGGGTTTACAGACATTGCTGTTGGAAGCATAGGCAACTAGAACTGTAAGTGAACTCACAAAAAGATACCCCCGTAGTGCTTACAAGACATATGGACAGACAGACGGACGGATATATTTCCGACCGGGATAATCTTACTTCATGCACATCCTCAGATTGTGTACTGCAACTGTGTAAAGTTTCATCAGAATCGGTTCAGCCGTTAAGGAGGAGTTGCGCTTACAAGACATATGGACAGACAGACAGACAGACAGACAGACAGACAGACGGACGGACAGGGTGATTCATATATACCCCCCCAAAACTTTGTTTGGCCCCCGGGTGTATAAAAAAGTTATCGTCTCATGATAAGAGTTTGTTTGTAAAATTAACCCTTTCCCTCCTTTAAAAAATTCAAGCAGAGTTAAACCCTTTCCCACCTATAGATGCATTTTGGATACAGGGGACAACTTTTATGATAAGAAATTTCTCCTTTTTCCCCAATGTTTTCAAATCTATTCAATAATTATACATGTACTTTCATTCATAGAAATGTAGAGATCTATTTAATCTTGATGTTTGGATAGATTTGATGGTTGAATGGTATATTAAGCTGCTTTCAACATTATTTCAGCTATATCAGTGTAAATCACCATTGCTACAACTTTTAATTAGCCTGAATGCCGATACTGAACATTACATCAGTTGTAAAGTTATCCCTGCCCCAAGCTACAAGGAAGGAAGCCATTACTACTTCTTTAACGCTTTCCCTCATATGACAATTCTGCAGCAGACGACTGTGAACCTATTTTGTCAAACAAGAGGCCCATGAGGGCCTATGCTCTACTGGCATTGATCTGGCTTGTTTCAAAAGGAACCAATATGTCATCAATATTCAAATACCATCTAAGTTTGGTGAAGATCAGATAGTAAATGGAAGCTCTATTGAGTTCACAAGCTGTATTATAGCAATTTTGACAATTTCAAGGGCAATAATCCAGCCATGCATGGGTAGATCTGGCCGTTTTTTAGAAATGAACCAAACTCTCATGGATATCTAACTACTGTATAAGTTTGATTGAGATACAATCAAAAATAAGGACTGTATCATGTTAACAAGCCCTATTATAGCAATTTTGACAATTTCAAGGGCCATAATTCAGTCATGCATGGGGCGGATCTGGCTTGTTTTCGAAAGGAATCAAGCTCTCATGGATATCTAACTACTGTATAGGTTTGGTTGAGATACAATAAAATATAAAGACTGTATCGTGTTAACAAGCTCTATTATAGCAATTTTGACCCTTTCAAGGGCCATAATCCAGTCATGCATGGGCAGATCTGGCTGGTTTTCGAAAGGAACTGAGCTCTCATGGATATCTAACTACTGTATAAGTTTGGTTGAGATACAATCAAAAGTGAAGACTGTATCGTGTTAACAAGCTCTTTTATAGCAATTTTGACAATTTCAAGGGCCATAATTCAGTCATGCATGGGGCGGATCTGGCTGGTTTTCGAAAGGAACCGAGCTCTCATGGATATCTAACTACTGTATAAGTTTGGTTGAGATACAATCAAAAGTGAAGACTGTATTGTGTTAACAAGAAATTGTTTACGGACGAATCGCCACGACATAAGCCCTTCTGGCCTTTGGCCAGTAGAGCTAAAAATAGAAAATCTCTATAATTGAATGGATAACCTATGACTAAAAGTGGAAAACTTTGTGATAAAAGGAGAAATTGCTCATTTTGAGCAATTTCTTCTTTTGCCACTATGTTTTCAAAAAGCCGTCTGCTGCAGAGGCGTCAGAAAGCGTTGAAGAGTTTGCCTCATACTCCCAGATGTCTGGATGGAAACAACCGCGTTACCTTGCATCAAAGATCCCTCTTGTTCCAGTCTGCTGCCTGTCATAAAAATCTGTTTAGCCTGGAAATAAAATTAGAATTCATGTACATGTTTTCTGGTTAACACTTTAAGTGACTATACATATATACAGCAAATATGCAGCAGACGACTTTGAAAGCATCTCAACAAAAATATAGAAAGACTATAAATGAAAGTTAAATAATTGAATCGAGTCGAGTCAAAAGGAAAAAGGATCATAATGAGTAACTACTTATTTTGCCACAATGTTTTCAATAGCCGTCTGCTGCTAAAGGCATCATATGTAGTATGTATCATGTAGAGGATGCGATTACTAGAACTGTTGGTAGGTTAATCCTGACATTAGCGTAGCAGCCATATTGCTATCTCCGGAAACCATCTTTGTTTTCAGCTAGGAATTGAACCATGGTCTCCTGCTCTAGAGACAGAAGCTCTATAAAGTACACCACAGTGGCATTGAAGACAAGTCTTTGGTTTTTGTGATGGTGATGAAAAATTGAAATATTTTATGATGGGCACAAAAAGTTGCACCCACCCAAAGGTTTTTCTTCCAGATTATAAACCCTTTACCACATACAGCAAATGACTCTGCAATCACCAGGGCAATAATAGGCAGAACCTAAACAAAAGAAGACAGTGAAAGACGGTGGTGCAGAGGTCGACCAGTCACCTCTCGTACTAAAATTCCCGGGTTCGAGTCCCGTGATGAGCGTGTTTTGACTTTGTGATTTTTCCACACAAACAGCGCGAGTACTGGTAAAGCCTTCTGCAAGCAGACATCGAGTGTGATTAATATATAAGCTGAATGCTTGTTTCGTAATCAATGTATAATAAATAAGTTTAAACTAACGTAACAAAAGACAGCATAATAAATGTAGTAGAATCTAGTTTAAAACATTGTGGCAAAAGTAGAGATTGCTCATCATGAGCAATCTCTCCTTTTGCCACTAGTTTTCAATGTCATCTGATGCAGAGCCAGATGCGTCAAAATGCCAATATGTGTTTGCAGGTGGGAAAGGCTATGAGTTATCTGCATTTAACACATTTCATATAATTGTTTCACCACCAGGAAAATGGGAAATATTGCTTTAAAAATGATGCTGAAAATATTTTGCGAAAATGAGTTTTGAGCTGTTTGCTTTTGCCACAATGTTTTAAATTTTAGGTGCATAGGCACCATTAGGTCTTATCTTTGTATCATATGTACCTGTTCTTCCAAGTTAGCTCTGTCTGAAGCGGTTGAAGAATCTGTCCTAGTTCGCACATAAAGCTCCTCCCTCCACTGCTGTCTGAAGTTCACCAATTGGTCATCTAAGCTAGGTGGCTCCTCCTCTTCCTCCGCCTCCTCCTTACCAAGGTCCAGCCCCAATTCTTGACCGATGTCAATAACATCTTGATCTGTGTCCTTTTTAAATAAATATAAAACACACAAGTCCAGACAAAGGCAATCTTGGTTTTCGAATGGAACCAAGCTCTCATGGATATCTAGCTACTGTTTAAGTTTGGTAAACATCGGATAATAAATGTTTTCATAGTCTGCTGCATAAATGTTGCATGTTTGAAAGGGATAAAAAATCAAGATGGTCCTAAATCAATCACTGAGTGATAGTATAGTAGCAAACGTTTAACTGCTAATATCGAAATAAAACTGCAAGGAGTTGATACTATAAATCAAACATTTTATAAGATATGGACATTAAATTGTGAAATAAGGCATTAAATCTTTTAACAATTTGAAAGAGGACCACCAAAGGAACATTGCTGTGCTGTTTGGTTGATATCTGTCAAATAGTCTAGGACTTATCGTTTGAAGCAAAAAGTTCATGTTTCAACTTTTCTAGTGCTGCCTGGCAGCTATCTTGTTAACCAATCAATATGGCTTTATTTCAAAACTACAGTACATTTACTTTAGGAGAAGCAAAATGTGTAGAACGACCATACAGTAGAAGTCACATCATAATGTTTGAGAGGCCAGGTTGTACTGACAGTTCAGAGGTCCATGGTAAAATCCCAGGCAAGTTCTGGAAATTTCTGAGGTGCTTTTAATGTCTCCCACTCAACTGGAGATCAAGTACTGGTCCTTGCAAGAGAAAATGGCCTAACATGACTACATCCATGCTATACACTGATATTAACAAACTAAGGGGTCTATTTAGAATGTGCTGGGGTATCACACACAGTCTCACTTGCATATAACTCTGGAAATTATCTGCACCTGTCAGAAACTTGTACTTGATCTAGTATTACACTATCAAATGGGGCCTATAGAAGCTAAATAGCTGATGCTAAAACAGAGGATGAGCTATAGGTTTCTGTACATGAATACGATGATTCATTGTATACTTTGATATTTGTCCTTCTATTTTCCATTTAGAAAAAAGGATCCCTGATGCAGTATCCATTGTTATTACACGTGTAACGGAAGCGGTTTCTTGAAGCCACCGTACATATACCTGCCTCTACCTTTTCTTATGACTCTTCTAGTTACTACATGTATGCCCGCCTTATTTACTTGTGGTATGCATGGTTCATGGGATTATTGTGATTCTTGTGTATCTTGTGTATACACAAGGAATTCTGTACTATATATGGCCTGTCTCTTTCTGTTCTCGGCCCAGTTGTGACTAGCAGCAGACGACTTTGAACGTATTTTGTCAAAACATAGAAAATCTCCATAATTGAATGGATAACCTATGACAAAAAGTGGAAAACATTGTGGCAAAAGGAGAAATTGCACGTTTTGTGCAATTTCTTCTTTTGTCACTATGTTTTCAAAAAGCCGTCTGCTGCAGAGGCGTCAGAAAGCGTCTATATGAGGGAAAGGGACAATCCAAAACGAGTGTTATTTTTCTAAATGGTGAAGTGTTTCAAACAAACAAAATGACATATTTTAAATTGCCAATATCAAATTATACAATAAAAATGTTATTGCATGATTAAATGGGAAACAATTGTGTTGGGACTCGTTCCTTCGGCGGAGTTCTGCATTCGCAAGCTCGGGCAACTCAGCCGAAGGAACTCGTTCAACAAAATACTTTCCCATATAGATGCAATAACATATAATATTACGACTGTTCGGATCCTGCGATATGCAATATGTAACGTCGAGACTACATTTTGTTGTGAAATGGACACGAAGGCGATTGTGTCAATATTTTAAGAAATGTATCAACTTCAGGGAAATAACATTCCACGACAATTCTTGAACTAGAAATAAGATTTACCATTCTCAATTAGGATTGCAGTCGAACACGCCTTAAATGAATAGTTCACGGAAGGTAAACAAAACTACGGAAGAAAATATAAGTGCTCGTCTAACTGCTGCCATTTTGTTGTTTATTTCGCAAAATGGGAATCTGGTACCCCGCTTTGAATTTACCTACTTGTCCATAAGAAAGGGTGATCAAGCTCTTAAGATTTCGACTTTGTTGGCAATTTTAAAATAATTGCAAATATAAATATTTGTATCGATTTCTGAGTTATCATACTTCCGTTTGCAAGAGTCGCCAAGCAATTATGTAAGTACAAAATTATTTCTGATCATGATGAAGCAACAAAAACTAATGGTACGCTTACTTATTGTAGCGAAACAGTGTTAGGATTAGAATTGCCAGACACCCTCGATCATTCAGACGCTCTTTAAACAAATAGAAATTATTCGAACGTTGAACAACCAGTCAACATACAAATCCAGACATGGACGGAGGTAAACAACTTTTGCTTTTTATTCAATTTATTCTCAATTAATTTCATAATAAACAAAAGTGACGTTTGAAAGACAATAAATTTGGCATGTCTTTTCGGCCTTTGTTTAGAAAATTGTGAATTTGTAAGCGATTTTCACTGTTTGATGGTCTCGCTTCGTCCTGTCAAAAAACATGTTTACATTGGTAGCTATGGAAGGTGTAAATATTTTAACCGGTACAATCCGTAAAAGAATAAACTCTCAGACTGCTGTTGTTATAAACGAAAATTTGATGCAATTCTTTTAGTGAACCTTTCACAATCGCGCCAATTTACATGAAACGGTGCAAAGAACAATATTTTCATGATTGATAAGGAAAGAGATTCTACCTAATTTGTAATTAATACCTGCATGAGTCATGATTAGAATTAGGGTGATCTAAAAATTTATGGCTAAACCTGATACTTATAATAAGGAATCTGTCTCCACCATTTATGTTTCCAATGATTGACAAAAGTCATCATAAATTATGCCATTTGTCTTCAACTTATCCCCTTCTCGTAATAAAAGTGTTATTATTGAGAAAAGCTTAACAAAATGTGGCAAAAGATAAAATTGCTCATGATGATCCATTTCTACTTTTGTCACGATTTTTTAAGAAGTCGTCATTCTGCTGTAGACAGGTCTGCAAGTGGGAACAGTTTATGAGCTGGATGAATAATGATCTTGAAAATTTACGTCATGACTACAGTCCTGACAAAAGGCAATTGTCAAAGGACCATGCCTAGGTTTCTATGGTAAAGTGTGTAATTTGCCGGCTTACAGTTTGTTTAAAATGTATTCTAGAACTTTACACATTGCAGCTCGCCAGCAGGTACATTGAAAAGGTGGAAATAGGAGACAACATTCAGGGCCTGCTCTGGGTTGAATTTTTCTTTCGCCACATTGAAATAAAGTTTGCCACTTTTAAATTTTAGAAGCCATTCATTTTCGCCACTCTTGACAAATATTTTAGCCATTTGTTCGTCATTTTTCTTTTATTTTAGGGATAAACGGAAAGGAGAAAAAATATTTAAATATGCAATCTCATCAATGGGTCCACTAATTGTTTGTACTCGCCCATAATTAAATAGATTTTTCTCAATCAAAAATGACACACTTACATTGTCATTAAATCATGAAAGGCCTACATCGATCGTCGAAACCTGCTTCAAAAAGCGTGCCGATATATTTAATGCATCTATAATTGCCAATTATTGCCAATTATCATATGTACAGCCTTTAATGTATCAATATCACTTGCAGTTGTTGGTCAGTCGGATTAAAAGGCTGAATTAACCAGAGCTCCAGATAACGTGCGTATCTGCGTAAATTACGAATGGAAAATCACCAAATACGCATGTGTTCCAAATTCCATGAGTTACAAATACGCATACATTTTGCAATTTACTCATCCGTTCACGATATCATGTCATGCGTATCTTCTTTTTAAAATCACAAATCAATAATACTTTCAAAGTTTCTCGGAAAATCCTAGTCATTTTTTAAAACTAAAAGTAATTGTTCCCGTTTTCTACATAGCTTATTACGTAAATTTGAAACCAAATTGATCTTTGTCATTGTTATTTCAAAATAGACTTTTCTATAAATAACTCACTCAAATGTTGACCATGTGATCAGTGTGTATTGGTTGCTTTGCTAATTTGTAAACTCGCGAGACAGTTAAAAGGGGAGCTTCATCCAATGGAGTCGCTTTCTACTTGACGAATATTTTCGCAGGCTTACATCCAGATCACGTCATTTTTTTTCGCGCGCTTTCTTGAAGCTGTATTAAACATCTCCTTATTTGGAAATCTATTACACAGGAAAAATTTCTCATATATGCACCATGCGATACATTTTTACAGGGTTCGAATTTAAGCATACTCCCGAATTGCGAGGTGAGATTTCAGGCACCAGCATATTTTTACGAGTGGAATTTTTTGGGCAGAATAATACGCATTTCTAATCGTCAATTTTTTACAGGGTTATTTCTTTGACAAATCGTAGTAATTGCAGTTAATTTTGAGATTTATCCAGTGGCTGGGAGTATACTCAGTTTTGCAATATTAGCGGAAGTTTACAATCGATACATGTCTTGTGTGCATGCCTATTCAACGGCCCCAATATTGATGACGTTTACCGCATACATTTTTGCTTTCCTAAGTCTAAAATTAGTTTTGATTTACATATCACAAATACGATTGGCTGGAATGGTCACTTGTATATTTTGGGTTTCCCAAGTTGTATTCACTACAGAGATACTTTTGCACTTAAAGCACACCCTCTATATGATAAAAAGGGCTGTGACCTATCCAAAAAATCATTTCTGTATTTATATGTTTACACTTGAGACCACAAAAAACAATTGATACCATAGAACTCTTCAAATTGAAGGGTATATGCAAAACAACAAGGTAACTGATTTAGGTCAGTTACTGAAACAGGGCAGTTTTTACGATTTATATGTCATTCAACATTCATATTAGTTTATTAATCCTCCCATCCCAAAAAATAAAATATTTTTCCGACCTACCGCCCCACCTCTAAAATCTAGAGTTGGTAAAGGGCAAACAAACAACTTTTTAATGATGGCTTGAAGAGTTTGCCTCTGACTGGATTGTTAAGTGTGCCAAACAATGGTTGGCAAAATCGAAAAGAAAGAGGCGATTAATGTTGGACAATGAACCAAGAGTCAAGAAAACAAAAACAAAATGTGTTGACTAAGCTATGTCAAATTGTATACATTTACTGAACAGAACTTGACAATATATTGACAATATAAGAATAACCAGCATTCTATACAATGTATCGGTAACTGAACTGTTGTTTTTTACATGTTACATTTGTCACTAACAGTTAATTCTTTATTAAAATACTCATGGTACTTTGGGCGTTACTCATCAAACAAAATTTTCATAAGTAATTACTCCTCTTGCCAAAAAATTATCTGGAGCTCTGATTAACACTTCACAACAAAAAAACGGGTGTCGTAAAGTGGTCACTGGTTCCTGACATTGAATCAAATGGCGTTGCAATATCTTAGATTAATGGAAACAGTCACTGTATGTCGTAAACTGATATCCAAAACAGGTAAATGTTGATGATAAAAACCTTAAGCCACTTACATTCGCCACTCATGAAATAACTTCGCCACTTTAAAATAATCTTCGTATTTGGAATGGTGAAAGGGGCGAACGACAGCGCAGGCCCTGAACATTAGTCTTTACTGGTTAATAAAGCCTGTCCATTTGGTCACACCTGCAGGCTCTTAAGCATTATGCAAATGCATTCATGAATGATTACTCCATTGGCTGATACCTGGATTGTTTATGCCCTTGCTTCTTATTTTGCCCTGATAGCGACGCGGGCTGTCAATCCAGGGGTTGTGAGTTTGAATCCCAGCTCGGCCAACATTTTTTCCGGCGTTTGACAAAAGTCAATGTGACATGCGTCATTCATCTTTCATCAATGGGCTGTTTAACAGTCAATGTGAAAAAGTAGCCAGTTGCTTGGAAAGTATGTTGTGTGGTGTACTGGTGTTGGAAAACCAGGAAACGCATGAGGAGGTGAACTGGTCGTCGTGATATTCATGACTGAAAAATTGTTGAAAACGGCGTTTAATCTCAATCAATCTATTTTTTTATACATGTATGAAAATGCGAAAATCCAGGATTATTCAGATATGACAGACAGAGGTTGATATTCAACCAGGTCCTTTTGGCTACTCTCTATTAGGAGGCTCTGTGTCCAGCTAAAAACTGACCTTGAGACACTGTGGGAACTAATTTTAATTTTATTTTTGAACAGGTAAAGTAAAGCTAGATCTTAAAGCATGCAAGAATTGTGGCAGAACCTTTGTGCCAGAGTCACTGGTAAGATATCTTACTCATTCCCCCATACAGACAACTTTTAACACATCTTTAGCAGTATAATTTACTTTTGGAAGCATTATGGGAATCTCCTTTAATTCACACAGTGTTTTCTACTGTTTAAATAAATTCAACTTATATATTGCATATATCCATATTCTTCCAGAAATTAATGTTCTCAAAGACGTCTTCTACAGATTTGTTCTATGTAAGACAGGGTAAAATATGTGCAATAGATTCATTACAGTATATCGAGGGCTTGGCGTGAAACGGTTGTAACTAAAAACCTATTTTGAAAACACTGGTTTAGGGGCAATTTTGACTCATTTGTAAACAATGCTAATTTAGGTGCCATTGCTCAGAACGAGCAATGGCACTTAAATTTCTATTGTTTACTAAGAAAAATGATTTAACGCTTATAAAGACTGTATGGTGAAGTGATTAACCTTGGTAAAAAAATACGTATTTTAGTTACAACAATTTCATGCCAAGCCCTCGATATCCTCTTACAACAATTAGAATACTGTTTTTCAAGATATGACAATAACAAATATATTTTCCAAAAGTTTAAACATTCTTCTATTGCAATAGATAAAAATAGTTTAATACACTACATATTTTGATGATATTTTATCCTTATGAATAATGTCAGTATTAAGTTTTGGAACAAAATTGATAAAATTCAGAAATCCCAATACCTGTGTCTTTAAACCAGTCATTATTCAAAATACAAAGAAATTCCAGTTGTTCAATGTATCTCTAACTTTAATTGAAATTTTAAACTTTCAGAATATGTATGTTTTGTTTATGTGCCAAATGTGACTTCAAATATTTATTTGCTACATAATCATGCTTTAATACCAACCCTCCAGATTCAATCGTGAGTCTCACGATTTGAAGGGCGTAACCCCACCCCCACGATCGTGAGGGAGAAACTCACGATTTTCGAAAATTCGAAAATTTAAAAAAAAAAAAAATTTTTTTTAAAATCATTTGGATTAATGTGTATAAATGTACTGAAAATTACTACAATCAATTTCTAACATCAACTTCTTAACATTATTGTCACTATTTTTCTTCTCCCTGTGTCTATAAATTAAAATGTTGTTAATATTTTTTTTTTCTTGGATGTAATATGAAAGTCTTTGACATAACAGACAACTTGCATGATTTTCTAGTTAGCCACAGTTAAAACATTTCTTAATATAAAAGCACAGACTTGAAAACATGCCAAAATAATACTTAAATGCTAATAATTATACAGTTGAAAATAATCTGTTTAATAGAAAACATTCTCAAAATGAGTCTTTTTAATTATTTTCCTATATTAAATATTAAAAGTATTGTACATGTATCCCTGCATAGTTATCTAAATTCCGTTCTATTGTGAAAATTTCTTCTGTTAAATTCATGGCGCTGAAAATCTCCCCCTTCAAACCCCAATCCCCCACTTTGAGATCATGAAACTCCCCCTTGAGGTTGAGAAAAGGTTGGTAAGCATGCATAATGTGAAAACTTGGACAATTTTATAGGTGGAGTTGCTTAATTAATCCCTCTTATCTACGTCCCTGGCATGACCAACTGAATTAGACCGGTGTAGCCATCTATTCGTTTTGACAATCAACAAACGTCATTCCTCTTCCATAGTGTTGGGCCGATGATCGATTATAATCGAAAGTTGATCTGTTATGCATCACGTTGGCGATAATCGATTGCATTTTACCACAATCGATTATCAATCGGTTCACCATTAATGCTTGATTAATATTCGCTTACACAAGAAAGATTACTCTCGCAGTTTGTTTGAGAACTCATGTTTGGTGGGCTAGCATGTAAATACAACACCTTAAGATCGAAAATAACGTTTTTTTGGCAATAAAATGATACAAACTATTAAAGACAAGACATTAAGCCGGTATATTTTTGTTATCAAACATAAATATTAAGAAGCATTGCGAACAGTGCGGCTTGTTAAATACAATACTGTATGCACCGATTATATAATCGATGTCTAATCGAATGAGGCAAAGCGATTGTAACCGATAATCGATTGTAAAAATGGAACCGATGGCCCAACACTACTCTTTCACCAGCTCAGTCGTGTAGTGGTAAAGTGTCCACCTCGGATATGGTTGGTCATGGTTCGATCCCCAGCTGGCTCATACCAAGGACTTTTAGTAGTTAATGGCTTTCCCTCTTTGGCACCCATGGTTGTGGGGTTAGAATTATGGCTGAATCAGGTCTCAGGATAAATGGACTAGAAGTACGGGTAGAAGTACCCATAAATGTCGAGATTTAACCAAAAAAATTGTTGAAAGTGGCATTAAATAACCCTTTCCCCCATCCGACAATTCTGCAGCAGACGACTTTGAACATATTTTGTCAACAAATAGAAAATCTCTATTAATGAATGGATAACCTATACATGACTAAAAGTGGAAAACATTGTGGTAAAAGGAGAAATTGCTCGTTTTGAGCAATTTCTTCTTTTGGCACTATGTTTTCAAAAAGCCGTCTGCTGCAGAGGCGTCAGAAAGCGTCTATATGAGGGCAAGGGTTAAACACCTTGCAGACAAACAAAACAAATCCACCAGTGAGCTTATAACTATAAGTCTTTTTAAGAATATTTTCAGTTGCCTAGGAAGAGTTTGATGTACTGATGTGAGAAATAAAGAAAATATTTGCAATGATTTGACATGAAAACCATGTATAATTTATTTTTTCATAATGAAGAATGCCGACTTCACCAGTCTTTAGTTATAATGAGATTTGAAAACATGCGAGTCCGAAAGAATTTTTGTCAGTCAGGACTGGAGGACTGACAACTTTCGTGTAGACTGTATTTATATTAAAAGGATAAGTATATGTAATCATTTTATTTATGAACATAAAATACATTTTTTTTTACTATCAGGCGAAACATCAAAAGGTATGCAAGAGTATAACGCAACAACGGAAACCCTTTGACATGGCCAAACAAAGGGTAACGGATGACCTGAGTCTCAGAGATATTAAAAAGGCCCAGAAACAGGTAACGTTATTATATAGAGTTTAATTAACATTGTTTTCATGATACAGGATTTAAATCCCAAGTGAAAGAAATTCTTGCGATATAAAAATGAGTGCGACATAGCGCACAAGTTTTTATATGCAAGAATCTCTTTCACCAGTGATTTAATTCCCAAATCATGAAAACAATGTTTATTAAACTATATATTATATACTCGGTGATAATTTTCGTTTTTAAGCGACAATGCCCCTGTGCAGCTCATTTATTTTTGGCTCAGAAGCGGAGAGATCTGAATGACGTAATCTGTCAGTTTTGCGGTGACGTCGCTATGCGCGCACCGACAAATGTGTACATTGATTGAAATAAATGTGTCATGTTGATTCAAACTCTTATTTGCAGATTTAAAAGTGATATATTTCTATTTTTTTAAATTTTAATGCTTATTTTAATGCTTATTATGTCTCCCCCTGTATACAGGGGAGATATATTGTTTTTGTCCTGGGCGTCTGTCTGTCCTTCTGTCTGTCCGTCTGTCCGAAATCGTGTCCGCTCCATATCTCCAAGACGGCTTGAAGGATTTTCATGAAACTTGGCTCACATGTTCACCTCATCAAGGCGACGTGCAGAACCCGCGTCTCGACAATATAGGGTCAAGGTCAAGGTCACGCTTGAAGGTCAAAGGTTTGAGGCTTTATTTCGTGTCCGCTCCATATCTCCCAGACGGCTTGAAGGATTTTCATGAAACTTGGGTCACATGTTTACCTCATCAAGGCGACGTGCAGAACCCGCGTCTCGACAATATAGGGTCAAGGTCAAGGTCACGCTTGAAGGTCAAAGGTTTGAGGCTTTATTTCGTGTCCGCTCCATATCTCCCAGACGGCTTGAAGGATTTTCATGAAACTTGGGTCACATGTTCACCTCATCAAGGCGACGTGCAGAACCCGCGTCTCGACAATATAGGGTCAAGGTCAAGGTCACACTTGAAGGTCAAAGGTTTGAGGCTTTATTTCGTGTCCCCTCCATATCTCCGAGACGGCTTGAAGGATTTTCATGAAACTTGGGTCACATGTTCACCTCATCAAGGCGACGTGCAGAACCTGCGTCTCGACAATATAGGGTCAAGGTCAAGGTCACGCTTGAATGTCAAAGGTTTGAGGCTTTATTTCGTGTCCGCTCCATATCTCCCAGACGGCTTGAAGGATTTTCATGAAACTTGGGTCACATGTTTACCTCATCAAGGCGACGTGCAGAACCCGCGTCTCGACAATATAGGGTCAATGTCAAGGTCACGCTTGAAGGTCAAAGGTTTGAGGCTTTATTTCGTGTCCGCTCCATATCTGTCCCAAATTTATAGGTTGGAATGTTTTGAGAGATTTTGACAGATATTTGAGGGGAGACATCTGTTTTTTGCAAAAACAATTCTAGTTTTTTTATTATTTTTATTTAATTATTTTTAAATTTAAGAAAATTAAAAAATTAAGAGATTAAAAAAAGTAGTTCCGAAAATGCGGCTAGTGATATTGCTCAGTAGACAAAAAGCATGTTATAGGTTTTCACAAGTTGGGAAATCTCTATATTTTATCATTCAGTATATAATATAAATATATATCATCATACTCACCCTGGTTCCCTGTTTGCTTATCCTGCAGTTAAACTATCTCAGTGGTATTTGTGTAACCAGACCTGTGGTGTCGAAAGATTTAAAGTGGGAGCTCAGACTTCCACACACTCAGACATCCAGATGATTTTAGTTTGGAGCTCACACATTGACCTCCCGATGAGATTCATTTTTCCAGATGAGATTCGCCCTATGTCCGGCGTCCGTTGTCCGTCGGTCGTCGTCCGTCAACATTTTCTCCTCTGTAACCGGTGGGTCAACTGGGATGAAACTTCACAGAAAGCATCCTCTCAATGGCCTCACCAGAATTCCTTAAAATTTTTGGGATCCATGCAGAATTCTGGTTTCCATGGCAACGAAATGAAAAAAACTTCAAAATTCTTAAAAAATCTTCTCCTCCGAAAGTGTCAGGCCGATTTTCAAATTATTTTGTAGAAATGATCCTTGGGTGACCCTCTATCAGATTCCTTCAAGCCATGTTGATTGGTCGAAAAACATGGCCGCCAGGGGGGGGGGGGGGGGGGGGGCTATTTTGCCGTATATGGCTATAGTGCAAACTTAAAAAATCTTCTCCTCCAAAAGTGTCAGGCCGATTTTCAAATAATGTTGTAGAAATGTTCCTTGGGTAACCCTCTATCAGATTCCTTCAAGCCATGTTGATTGGTTGAAAAACATGGCCGCCAGGGGGCGGGGCTATTTTGCCTTTTATGGTTATAGTGAAAACTTAAAAAATCTTCAACATCTTCTCCTCAGTAACCAGTGGGTCAATTGGGATGAAACTTCACAGAAAGCATCCTCTCAATGACCTCACCAGAATTCCTTCAATTTATTGGGATCCATGCAGAATTCTGGTTTCCATGGCAACGAAACGAAAAAAACTTCAAAATTCTTCTCCTCCCAAATTGGTTTGCAGATTTTGAACTTATTTTGTAGAAATGTTCCTTGGGTGACTCTCTATCAGATTCCTTGAAGCCATGTTGATTGGTCAAAAAACATGGCCGCCAGGGGGGCGGGGCTATTTTGCCTTATATAGCTATAGTGCAAACTTAAAAAATCTTCTTCTCCAAAAGTGTCAGGCCGATTTTCAAATAATTTTGTAGAAATGTTCCTTGGATGACCCTCTATCAGATTCCTTCAAGCCATGTTGATTGGTCAAAAAACATGGCCACAAGGGGTCGGGGCTATTTTGCCTTTTATGGCTATAGTGAAAACTTAAAAAATCTTCTCCTCCAAAAGTGTCAGGCCGATTTTCAAATAATTTTGTAGAAATGTTCCTAGGGTGACCCTCTATCAGATTCCTTCAAGCCAAGTCGATTGGTCGGAAACTATGTCCGCCAGATGGCGGGGCTTATATAGCTAAAGTGAAAAAAAAATCAGGTGAGCGATTCCAGGGCCATCATGGCCCTCTTGTCATGTTATTAACTTTGTATTTGCCCTGGGAATATCATGTTTTGGGTACTCAAAAGGATTGTCAGTGAGACGATTCTATTGAGTACCAACAACATCATTATACCCCCCACAAACAAGTTTTGGGGGTGGGTATATAGGAATCACCCTGTCCGTCTTGTAAGTGCGGGATGGGGGTATCCTTTTGTTCCTTTTGTTATTTCACTCACAGTTCTAGTCGGTTCTATTTAACTACATGCGATAAGAATGATATTGTACAACAAAGACCTGTTTACGTCTCTTTATGAAGGTCTCTCTGGCTTACATTTTGAAGGAATTAACCCTTCCCCTCATATGACAATTCTGCAGCAGACGACTTTGAACATTTTTTGTCAAAAAATAGAAAATCTCTATAATTGAATGGATAACCAATAACTTTAAGTAGAAAACATTGTGCCAAAGGAGAAATTGCTCTTTTTGAGCAATTTCTTCTTTTGTCACTATGTTTTCAAAAAGCCTGGGAAGAGTCTCATGTGGAGAACTAAAAATGTGAGAATAAAGTCTGGAAAACATGGATTTGTGAACTGGTAGAGTTTTTTTTAACTGTGACACATGGATTTGTGAACTAATAGAGGTGTTGTAACTGTGACACATGGATTTGTGAACTGGTAGAGGTTTTTTAACTGTAACACATGGATTCATATACTGGTAGAGGTATTGTAACTGTAACACATGGATTTGTGAACAGGTAGAGGTTTTGTAACTGTAACACATGTATTCGTGAACAGGTAGAGGTTTTGTAACTGTAACACATGGATTCATGAACTGGTAGAGGTGTTGTAACTGTAACACATGGATTCATGAACATGTAGAGGTATTGTAACTGTAACACATGGATTCATGAACATGTAGAGGTATTGTAACTGTAACACATGGATTCATGAACAGGTAGAGGTATTGTAACTGTAACACATGGATTTGTGAACAGGTAGAGGTTTTGTAACTGTAACACATGGATTCGCGAACAGGTAGAGGTTTTGTAACTCTAACACATGGATTCATGAACTGGTAGAGGTGTTGTAACTGTAACACATGGATTCATGAACATGTAGAGGTATTGTAACTGTAACACATGGATTCATGAACATGTAGAGGTATTGTAACTGTAACACATGGATTCATGATCAGGTAGAGGTATTGTAACTGTAACGCATGGATTTGTGAACAGGTAGAGGTTTTGTAACTATTACACATGGATATGTGAACTGGTAGAGGTTTTGTAACTATTACACATGGATTCATGAAGTCGTAGAGGTGTTGATACACATGGATTTGTGAACTGGTAGATGTGTTGAAACACATGGATTCATGAACTGTTAGAGGTGTTGTAACTGTAACACATGGATTCATGAATTTGTAGAGGTGTTGTAACTGTAACACATGCATTTGTGAACTGGTAGGGGTGTTGTAACTGTAACACATGCATTTGTGAACTGGTAGAGGTATTGTAACTGTAACACATGGATTCGTGAACTGGTAGAGGTGTTGTAACTGTAACATATGGATTCGTGAACTGGTAGAGGTGTTGTAACTGTAACACATGTATTCATGAATTGGTAGAGGTGTTGTAACTGTAACACATGGATTCATGAAGTGGTAGAGGTGTTGTAACAGTTACACTCTCAAGCTAAGGGTTGTGTTGGATACATGTTTAATTGTGAAATGTAATTATTAATTGTTTAATCAAACTAATTTGACCTGAGTGTCCTAATATCTCATGTAAACTCTTTTGGTTTTTAGCTCCACTGGCTGAAAACCAGTCGAGCTTATGTCATGGCGTATTGTCCGGCGTGCGTGCGTTAACTTTTTCCTTTAAACAACTTCTTCTCCCTAACCACCTGGCCAATTTGGTTGAAACTTTATAGGAAGCATCCTCTCAATGTCCTCTCTTAAATTCCTTCAAATTTTTGTGATCCATCCATAATTATGTTTCCCATGGCAACCAAAAGAAAAAAATAGTGAAAACTTAAAAAATCTTCTTCTCCGAAAGTGTCAGGTCGATTTTCAAATAATTTTGTAGAAATGTTCATTGGGTGACCCTCAGATTCCTTCAAGCCATGTTGATTGGTCAAAAAACATGGCCGCCAGAGGGCGGGGCTATTTTGCCTTATATAGCTATAGTGAAAACTTAAAAAATCTTCCTTTGAAAGTGTTCAGCCGATTTTCAAATAATTTTGTAGAAATGTTCATTGGGTGACCCTCTATCAGATTCCTTCAAGCCATGTTGATTGGTCAAAAAACATGGCCACCAGAGGGCAGGGCTATTTTTTATATGACCATAGTGAAAACTTAAAAAATCTTCTTCTCCGAAAGTGTTGAGCAGATTTTCAAATAATTTTGTAGAAATGTTCCTTGGGTGACCCTCTATCAGATTCCTTCAAGCCATGTTGATTGGTATCGTGGAGCGATATTGGCCCTCTTGGGCCTCTTGTTTATCATTATCCATAAAGGTTTGCTTATTAGTCCCCTACCGGCGTGCCGAAGGGGACTCTTAGGTTTGCACTCCGTCCGTCAGTCCGTCAGTCCATCTGTCAGTCAGTCAGTCCATCTGTCAGTCAGTCAGTCAGTCAGTCAGTCAGTCCGGCAAATCAGTTTTCCAGTTCTTTGTCCGGAGCATATCTCCGAAACTATACTACCTAGGTCTATGAAATTCCATATGTGGATACATCTCATCAATGCGGAGTGCAGTGCATATGAACCATAACTCTTGCTTCCCTAATTTTTGAGTTATTTCCCTTTCTTTATTTTCATACTTGATTTTTGTCCGGAGCATATCTCCAAAACTGTACTAGCTATGGCTATGAAATTCCATATGTGGATACATCTCATCAATGCGGAGTGCAGTGCATATGAACCATAACTCTTGCTTGCCTAATTTTTGAGTTATTTCCCTTTCTTTATTTTCATACTTGATTTTTGTCCGGAGCATATCTCCAAAACTGTACTAGCTATGGTTATGAAATTTCACACATGGATGCATCTCATCAAGGGGGAGTGCAGTGGACATGAACCATAACTCTTGCTTGCCTAATTTTTGAGTTATTTCCCTTTCTTTATTTTCATACTTGATTTTTGTCCGGAGCATATCTCCATAACTATACTAGCTATGGCTATTAAATTTCACACATGAATACATCGTATCAAGGGGGAGTGCAGTGGACATGAACCATAACTCTTGCTTGCCTAATTTTTGAGTTATTTCTCTTTCTTTATTTTCATACTTGATTTTTGTCCGGAGCATATCTCCATAACTATACTAGCTATGGCTATGAAATTTCACACATGAATACATCGTATCAAGGGGGAGTGCAGTGCACATGAACCATAACTCTTGCTTCCCTAATTTTTGAGTTATTTCCCTTTCTTTATTTTCATACTTGATTTTTGTCCGGAGCATATCTCCAAAACTGTACTAGCTATGGTTATGAAATTTCACACATGGATGCATCTCATCAAGGGGGAGTGCAGTGGACATGAACCATAACTCTTGCTTGCCTAATTTTTGAGTTATTTCCCTTTCTTTATTTTCATACTTGATTTTTGTCCGGAGCATATCTCCATAACTATACTAGCTATGGCTATGAAATTTCACACATGAATACATCGTATCAAGGGGGAGTGCAGTGGACATGAACCATAACTCTTCCTTGCCTAATTTTTGAGTTATTTCCCTTTCTTTATTTTCATACTTGATTTTTGTCCGGAGCATATCTCTAAAACTGTACTAGCTATGGTTATGAAATTTCACACATGGATGCATCTCATCAAGGGGGAGTGCAGTGGACATGAACCATAACTTTTGCTAGCCTAATTTTTTAGTTACTTCCCTTTCTTTATTTTCATACTTGATTTATGTCCGGAGCATATCTCTAAAACCATACTACCTATGGTTATGAAATTTCACACATGGATACACCTCATCAAGGGGGGTTGCCGTGCAGATGAACCATAACTCTTGCTTGATTAATTTTTGAGTTATTGCGCGGGCGGAATCCAGTTCTTTGTCCGGAGCATATCTCCGAAACTATACTACCTAGGTCTATGAAATTCCATATGTGGATACATCTCATCAATGCGGAGTGCAGTGCATATGAACCATAACTCTTGCTTCCCTAATTTTTGAGTTATTTCCCTTTCTTTATTTTCATACTTGATTTTTGTCCGGAGCATATCTCCAAAACTGTACTAGCTATGGTTATGAAATTTCACACATGGATGCATCTCATCAAGGGGGAGTGCAGTGGACATGAACCATAACTCTTGCTTGCCTAATTTTTGACTCAAAAGTGCAAACCGGTAGGGGACTATGGTATTGCTTGCAATCCTCCAGTTACTTGTTTGAATGAGCTTAGTTTTACTTTAACCCTTTCCCTCATATAGATGCTTTAAGAAGACTTTTTCATGAAGGTCCACACACACATAATGACATATATGTACTTATTATAATTATCCTACCTTTTCAAGGTTGTAAAACCACCCAAGTCCCACTGGAAAGCTAAACATCAAGAATTCATCAGCAATGTCCGGGCCGCCAGAGGGGCACAGGTTGCTATAGATAGAGGAGATCCCTTACCACCCCCGCCACCACCATCTCTCAACCCAGGTGGGTTTTATTACTGTTGTTTTTCTTCGGAGCAATGTCAGCCAGTTTGGCTTATCAGCTCCATCTTCATTTTTCTTTGATTGTCTGTTTTAACCCTTTCCCACATACAGCAAATATGCAGCATACAACTTTGAAAACATCTAAGCAAAAACCTTTATAAATGAAAGTATAATTACTGAAAAAGTTGAAAACACTGGCAAAAGAAGAAATTGTTTGTTTTGAGCTATTTCTTCTTTTGTCACAATGTTTTCAACAAGTCATCTGCTCTGAGGCGTTAGATCATATCTACAAGTGCGAAAGTGTTAACAGTTCCATTACTATCTGTATTTTAATTTATTTAGTAAACTGTTTAACCCTTTCCCACATACAGCAAATCAGTAGCAGGTGACATTAAACAACATCTTCGCAAAAATATGAAAAGTTTCTGTAAATGAAAGTTTAATTTGTTGAATAGAGTTGAAAACACTGTGGAAATAGGAGAAATCCTTTTATCGATGTGTTCACTAGTCGTTTGTTTCAGAGGCATCAGAAAGCCTTTATTTATGTGGGAACAGGTTAAGGTATTACTTGTAAAATGTGTTAAGATGTTATTAACACTTTGTCACTAAAATGCAGATGCATTTGGATGGATCTGCAGCAGATATCTTTAGAAAATATTCTTGCAAAATACTGTCATGAAATGTATATTTCTTTATTATACCCCCAGATACGTAGTAGTAGGAGTCACGCTTGTCGGTCGGTTTGTCGGTAGGTCGGTTTGATGGTTTGTCGGTCCGTTGGTCTGGACATTTCTTGTGAACACTATTTCTCAGTAACCCTTGGTCAGAATTCAATATAACTTCACAAGAATGATTGATACCAAGCCTAGTTGTTCATATTGTCGGCGTGTTGCACTGGAATTATTTTTAAATGAGTTATGGCCCCTTGAATTTCTCATACATAGTTGATCTGTAGCCATTTCTTGTGAACACTATTTCTCAGCAACCCTTGGTCAGAATTCAATATTACTTCACAAGAATGATTGATACCAAGCCTAGTTGTGCATATTGTCGGCGTGTTGCACTGGAATTATTTTTAAATGAGTTATGGCCCCTTGAATTTCTCATACATAGTTGATCTGTAGCCATTTCTTGTGAACACTTTCTCAGCAACCCTTGGTCAGAATTCAATATTACTTCACAAGAATGATTGATACCAAGCCTAGTTGTGCATATTGTCGGCGTGTTGCACTGGAATTATTTTTAAATGAGTTATGGACCCTTGAATTTCTCATACATATGTATATTGTCAGGCACCAGCTGGGGGTATTCATCACCTTCAGTGATATTTCTAGTTTGTGCATGTTTTTAACAAAGTCGTCTGCTGCAGATTTGTTGTTTGTGGGAAGGGGTTAATAAGAGTTTGTCCTGTATCAGCCTCCCTAACTCTGATTTAGGTAACATTTGCATCTGATGATTTTGTAACTCATTGAAAAAACAAGAGGGCCATGATGGCCCTGGATCGCTCACCTTAATTATACAATGTACTGCAATGCAAAACACATCAAGACAATTATTCTGAATGCAACCTCCACAGTGTTAACAAGATTTTCCTTCATTTGGCCTAGTGATCTATATTTTTTTACCTGATATGACCCATATTCCAACATGGACTAGATATCATCAAGACAACCTTGTGACAAATTTTCAACTTTCTCAAAGTAAAAATGCGGCCTCTTGAGTTTGAACAATATTTTCCTTTATTGACCTTGATTCTGACCCAATATGACCCATATTCGAACTTGACCTAGATATAATTCAGACAAACATTAACAAGATTTTCCTTCAATTTGGCCTAGTGTCCTAGTTTATAACCCTACATGATCCATATTCGAACTTGGCTTAGATATCATTTAGATAAATATTCTCCTTAAATGTCAAGCTGCTGTAGCAAAAAATGTGTCTTCTACAGAGTTAACAAGATGTTTCTTCAATTTGGCCTAGTGACCTAGTTTCTGACCCATATTCAAACTTGACCTAGATATCTTTAAGACAAACATTCTGACAAAATTTCAAGCTGCTGAAGCAAAGAATGCGACCTCTAGAGTGTTAACAAGATTTTCCTTCAATTTGACCTAGTGACCTATTTTATGACCCAACATGACCCTTGATCGAACTTGACTTACATATCATCAAGAAAAACATCCTGATAAAAGTTTCATCATGCTCAAGTGAAAAATGCAGTATGAAGAGTGTTAACAAGATTACCCTTCAATTTGGCCTAGTGACCTAGTTTTAACCCGGCATGACCCACATTCGAACTTGGCCTAGATATCATTTAGACAAACATTCTGACCAAATTTCAAGCTGCTGAAGCTAAAAATGCGGCATCCAAGGTGTTAACAAGATTTTCCTTCAATTTGGCCTATAACCTAGTTTTTGACCCTGCATGACCCATATTCGAACTTGGCCTAGATATCATTTAGCTCAACATTCTGACCAAATTTCAAGCTGCTGAAGCAAAACATGCGGCTTCTACATAGTTAACAAGATTTTGCCTCAATTTGGCCTAGTGACCTAGTTTCTGACCCATATTTGAACTTGACCTAGATATTTTTAAGACAAACATTCTGACAAAATTTCAAACTGCTGAAGCAAAAATTGCGGCCTCTGGAGTGTTAACAAGATTTTCCTTCAATTTGACCTAGTGACCTACTTTTTGACCCGACTTGACCCATGTTCGAACTTGACCTACATATCATCAAGACAAACATTCTGATAAAGTTTCAACATGCTCAAGTTGAAGATGTGGCCTCCAGAGTGTTAACAAGATTTCGCTTCAATTTGACCTAGTGACCTCGTTTTTGACCTCATATGGCCCAGTTTCGAACTTGTTCAAGATTTGATAGAGATGAATGTTCTGATACACTTTCATGAAGATTGGATGCAAAATGTAGCCTGTAGAGTGTTAACAAGCTGAAATGTTGACGATGCACGACAGACGACGCACGACGGACGGACGACGGACAAAATGTGATCACACAATAGCTCACCTTGCACTTCGTGCATAGGTGAGCTAAAAATTGAAATGGCTCAAAACAAGTTGTTCCTACTTTTCCAAAAGTGTTTGTATCTAACTTGTTGTTTTTTCGAGAAACATAATATTATATCCTTTAATTCTCAGAAGAGTTTAATCGTTTCCCACTTACAACAAATCTGCAGCAGATGACTTTTAAAACATCTAGGCAAGAAAGCGGAACATCTCTATGCATTAACCCTTTCCCTCATACAGACTTTTTCGGACGCCTCTGCAGCAGACAACTCTTTGTAAACATTGTGACAAAAGAGCAATTTCTCCTTTTGCCACAATATGTTCCACTCTATTCAATATTAAAACTTTCCCCACATGCGCATTTTGAGACTTTTTCAGCAGCAAACCAATGACCAATTTCGTCTTTTACCACAATATATTTCAACTAAATTCAGAAATCATTAATTCATATTCAAAGAATTTACATATGTTTCCTGCAGATTTGTTGTATGTGGGAAAGTGGGGTTCAGGGTGAAATAAAGATTAAACCTTTTCCCTCATATAGACGCTTTTTGACGCCTCTGCAGCAGAGGGCTTTTTGAAAACATAGTGACAATTGAAGAAATTGCTCAAAACAAGCAATTTCTTCTTTTGCCACAATGTTTTCCACTTTTAGACATAGGTTATCCATTCAATTATGGAGATTTTCTATTTTTTGACAAAATTTGTTCAAAGTCGTCTGTTGCAGAATTGTCGTATGAGGGAAAGGGTTAAAATCGCCGTCTTCATTATATAATCGCCATTTGTCGACAATGGAGACCTACAGTGCAAGCCCTGGAAAGGGTTGAGAGCAATGAATATGAACTGTATATAGAGTGTATGAATATACATTATTTCCAGACTATATAGCATGCCCGCATTGTGCTAGACGTTTTAGTGAGAAAGCAGCTGAACGACACATATCATTTTGTAAAGAACAACAGTTAAGGACAGGAGGGAACAAACGACAGCCAACGGAAGCGGAGAAGAAGAGGGCAGCAGCAAAAAGTGTAAGATAAAGAATATATTTGTTTGTTTAAAGTGGTGATTAAAATGTGATATCATACCAACATCATATGAATAGTTTATTTATGTAATGCTGAATCAAAATGAACAGATTTTCAATATTGCTTTTAATTGTTTCTCATACGCAAACTTTACGGGACATTATCAAAAATGCTTTATGTTTGCATGGTCAAAGCTCTGCATAAGGAGCATTTTTCATGTTCTGAAATCCTTATTTGACACTAAAAGCCTATGTTGTGGGTGCTCAAAAGAATTGTCTCAGTGAGACCATTCTTTTGAGTACCCACAACATTGGGTTTGGTTGAGTTTTAAGAGAGATATTGTGTGGAAAGACCAGTTATCTCCCCCTTATCTAGTCCTCTGCATGGTTTAGTGTTAGATACAGCAGATTAATTAAGATGCACTCTGAGAAAAAGCAACTGTAAGGCTTTGTGACCAGTGTAGATCCAGATCAGACAGCAAATCCTCACAATCTTAACTGGCTCTGCACTGTTCACCAATTAATCTTAGAAAGTATCAAGAAATTCTGTGAAGCAGTATCCTTGTGGTTCCTAAGCATGATTGTGCAAGCTTGTCTTTTACAACATTTGTATCACTTATTTTAATATTGGTTTTCCTCGAATGATCTCTGTTATATGTTTCCATTATATTTGACAGATAAGCAGTAAATTGTGAAATTTCTGGTATCTTGGCATTCCATTGGAGACACAATTATTCCAGTTCTAGAATGTCATTCAGAGGCTTTGACAACACCATTCCTGTTTTGGAATACCATTGTAGACTTTGACAACAATATGCCATTGGGGATTTGACAACAATATTCCTGTTTTGGAAAGCCATTGGGGGCTTTGGCAACACTATTCCTGTTTTAGAATGCCATTGGGGGAGGGCTTCGGCATCACTATGCCATTGGGGGAGGGTTTCAACAACACTATGCCATTGGGTGATTTTACAACCATATTCCTGTTTTGGAATGATATACGGGTGGGGGGGCGGTGAGGGATTTGGCACCAATATGCCATTGGGAGATTTGACACAAATGTTCCTGTTTTGGAATGCCATTGGGATATTTAGCAACACTATTCCTGTTTTGGAATGGCATTGTGGGCTTTGGCAACAATATACCATTTGGGGATGTGGGCAACAATATTCCTGTTTTGGTATGCCATTGGGGGCTTTAGCAACAATATGCCATTGGGGGATTTTTGCAACAATATTCCTATTTTGGAATGCCATTGGTTGATTTGGCAACACTATTCCTGTTTTGGAATGTCATTGGGGGGGGGGGGGGGAGAGAGATTGGCAGGCAACAATATTCCTGTTTTGGAATGCCTTTGGGGGCTTTGGCAACACTATTCCTGTTTTGGAATGTCATTGGGGGGGGGGGGGGGGGCACAATATTCCTGTTTTTGAATGCCTTTGGAGGCTTTGGCAACAATATTCCTGTAGTGCAGTTGATCCATATTCTGTACTTTAACCTTCATAGATGGAAAATGGAAACTTTGAAAAAAGCTTCTTCTTATAACGCCTGTTCGTCTTTGAAATATTGTCTTTCAATTATTTGTTGGTTTACTTTTTATCTGGTTCTCTCACGCAAAATTTAACCCTTTCCCTCATACGAAAATTCTGCAGCAGATGACTTTGAACATATTTTGTCAAATAATGGAAAATCTCTATAATTAAATGGATAACCCATGACTAAAAGTGGAAAACATTGTGACAAAAGGAGAAATTGCACGTTTTGTGCAATTTCTTCAATTTTTTCTATGTTTTCAAAAAGCCGTCTGCTGCAGAGGCGTCAGAAAGCGTCAATATGAGAGAAAGGGTTAAAGCAAACAGCTGGCAGGGCTGTTTTGACTAGTACCAGTAGAGTAATTTGGGCCGACTTGTTTCTTACAAATCTCACTTTAATATGTTACAGTATCAAGCACCCAGACCAGTGGGACGAGGTGCTTCTCCAGGCATGGGTGGCGGTTACGCTGACAGCCCCCCATCTTCAGGCAGGGGAGGTTACTCCAATAGCCCAGCTGCTAGAGGAACAAGACCAGCTCCAGGTAATTTCTATCTGTAAATCATCCTTCAGCCATTTACAAAAAAGGCGTGTGTATGAGCCTGTCTATTGGAAAATGTGCTAATTGGCTTTTATTGAAGTGTAGTCCAGATCAGCCTGTGAATCTGCAAAATCTGATCAAGATCTTGTCTGTTCATATATTACTTACTCAAGAATGTAACAACTGATAAGATAGAGCATGGAGATGGCCTGGTGATCTGAAATTCAGCTGGGCCTTTTCCCATGGTGTTCTAAAATCATTATATGACCCTAAAACCATATGTTGTGGGTACTCGGCTTATATTATTATATTATCCACACATAGCTCGAGATAAGAAAAAACATTCCATATCCTAAATCATTATTATGACCCTCAAACCCTATGTTGTGGGTACTCAAAAGAATTGTATCACTGATACCACTCTTCATAGTTCCCACAACATAGCCCAAGATAAGAAAAGCATTCCATATCCCAAAATCATTATTATGACCCTCAAACCCTATGTTGTGGATACTGAAAAGAGTTGTAGTTGAGTACCCACTTCACAGGGTTAAGTCAAGTCATTAGAGAAATATTGTTGGAAAAGACCAGTTTACTCCCTCCTTATCTAGTCTTCTTCCAAAACAGTAATGGAATCAAGGATTTTACATAATGTCTTTTATAAGGTACATCACTTGAATAGCATTTTGAGTTTTGTTCTTCTATTTCATAAACCCTTTTTGAGGTTTAGTTTTCAATAGATTTACTGAATTAATGAAATGATTTAACCCTTTCCTTCATATAGACGCTTTCTGACAGCCTCTGCAGCAGATGCCTTTTGAAAACATAGTGACTTAAGAAGAAATTGCTCAAAATGAGCCAATTTCTCCGTTGGTCACAATGTTTTCCACTTTTAGTCATAGGTTATCCATTCAATTATAGAGATTTTCTATTTGTTGACAAAGTATGTTCAAAGAAAATGATAATATAAAGAACAGGACTGAGAGAGAATTTATTATTTTTGGAACAACTCAAATAATATAGTTGTATAGGAAATGAAATAGACAAAATTATGAGGTTAAAAGTTCTTACCCTAGGAAGCATGATATCGTTACTTTCAACCCTTTTTCAGATACAGATTGTAGACTTCTTTGCAAAAATATGGGAAATCTTTAAATGAAACGATATTTTTTTTTGAGCAACTTTTTTTTTTGCCAAAATATTTTCAAAATGCATCTGTTGCAGAAAGCGACAAAATGTCTCATATAGACACTTTCCGATGCAACAGCTTTTTGAAAACAATGGCGACAAAAAAATTGATCAAAACGAGCTATTATCTCCTTTTGACACAAATGTTTTCCACTTTTGGTCATAGGTTATCCATTCCTTTTGTCACCATGGTTTTCCGACTCTCTTTAAATATTGTACTTTCATTTAACCTTTTCCCTCATATTGACGCTTTCTGACGCCTCTGCAGCAGACAGCTTTTTGAAAACATAGTGACGTGCAATTTCTCTTTTTGCCACAATGTTTACCCACTTTTCATCATAGGTTATCCATTTAATTATAGAGATTTTGTTTTGTTGACATAATATGTTCAAAGTCGTCTGCTGCAGAATTGTTGTATAAATGTGGGGAAGGGTTAATTGATGTCTGTGTACCTGTTTCAGAGATGAAGGGAGCAAATAAATTCACAAAGTAAAAATTCTAAAACAAAGCAAGAACCTCAAAAAATCGGGTTCCTGTACCGTATTGTGACAAGGTATTTTATTAGCAAACTGACTGCTGCCAAATAGGGTTTTATGTGGTTTTCTAGCTTTTACATCTATATCCCTTTATGTTTATCAGGGCCCAATCAAACAATAAAAGGGTCCTCAGCCCCCTTGCCTGATAGACACCCTCTGACACATTTGCAGGAGGACATTGTTGCACAATATTTCAAATCATAAACTTTTGATAATTTTTTTTATTCAAAAATATTTTAAAGGGGACTATACTAAAATTCTAATGACAGATAAAAGTGAATTGTTTGCTTAAACATTGTAGGAAAATGAGAATATTTTCAATTTCAACAATGCTTTTAAAATCAGCTGTTTAAATGAAATGTCCATAATCCACATACACCAAATCTTCAGCTTACTACTTTGAAAAACAACCTCAACATAAACATATGGAAAATCTCCAAAATGAACTTATTATAATTAGTGAATAGTCATAAATGAGGCAATTACTCCTTTTGTGACAATGTTACTTCTGCAATTGCGCCATGAAGCTTTATGTTTCTAATAGATGTTGGTTTTTGTTCCATTGAGATAAAATCATTCTTAGTGAAAAAAAAAAGAGTAATTTTTGTTATGAAACTAAATATGCCTCTTGCTGTCGCATAGCAAAATTGGGTCATGTGACTTTGATCTTGACCTTTAACCCCATTTAAAGATAGGTCATTCCCAGCCTTGTCCTAGCCATATCTCCTACATCATTTTACTTAGAGTTACCAAATATGGTATAGAGGGCTTGGTGTGAAACGGTTGTAACTAAAACCTATTTTGAAACCCCTAGTTTAGGGGCCATTTTGTAAACAATTCAAATTTAGGTGCCATTGTCAGAACGAGCAATTGCACCTTAATTTCCATTGTTTACCAAGAAAAATTATTTAACGCTTATAAAGACTTTATGGCGAAGTGATAACCTTGGTAAAAAATACAAATTTTAGTTACAACCACTTCATGCCAAGCCTCGGTATGCACATGCATCTTGGGAAGACGTGGGTAGTGTATTAAAATTGCTGTCACTGTGACCTTGTACCTTGACCTTACTTAAAGATATCTCCTATGTTATCACACCTGGAGTCACCAAATTTGATATAAGATGCAGCTTGGGGGAAAAAAAGTGTCATTCTACAAAACCTTGGGCTAACTCAGCTTTGAACCTATTTAAAGAAAAATATCGTCATAAACATATCTCCTAGTTTATCACACCTGGAGTTACCAAATTATGTCTTAAGATGCATCTTGGGCAGTGAATATGTATATTACCATAACTGGGTCCCAATGACATTGACCTTGACCTATGTACCAATTTAAAGAGCATGCCAGACCATATCTCACCTTGAGATGCCAAATTTAGTTGGAAGATGCATACTTAATACTCTATGGGTCAGTGACCTGGGCCTTGACCTCTGACCCAATGTAAAGAAATAAAACTTATCAAGGCCATATTTCCTATAGATGCTGTTATACTTCTGACCTTGAAACTCCTATTGCTTGTCTACAATTATTCATCAATGAGTTTTTCAAGGTGTAATCCATTATAATTTCTTGATAAAACTGCTGATTAGAATTGTACTATCTTCATAGTTATCTAAATAATTTGCAGTTACGATCAGAATAATGTCAAATATGTGCTCAATGTCAGTGATTGTGATTGGCCTTTGTCTGTTGTCCGTTGTCTTTAACATCTGGTTTTCATGGCATTCCTTCGCCACTGAAAGAAAAAACTTCTCTCAAACAAATAATTTTGTGAATGTTCCTTGGGTGGCCCTCTGTCAGAGCTCTTCAAGCATGTGATTGGTCTCTAAAATAAAGAAGTCGCCAAGGGGTGGGCCTGTTTTCCCCTTTATTGCCTAAAGAAAAAACTCTTCTTCTTTCGAAAGTATCTTGCCCGATTTCAAATAATTTTGAGAAAATGTTCCTTTTGTGACCTAATAATTAATGCCCTAAGCCATGTTGATTGGGCTGAAAAACTATGGTCCTCATGGGCCGGGGTCTCCTGCTATTTTGATTGGCTATGGTAACTAGTAACTAGAATAATCCTCGTCCTCCGAGTATCTGGCCAATTTCCAAATATTTGAAGAAATATATTCCTTGGGTGACCCTCTAAGAGATGTAACTTAAAGCAATTGTGATTGGTGAAAAAGTGTTATAGTGGTTGGTATAGCATATCACATTTTCATTATTCAGGTGAGCATTCCAGGATATCATGGCTCTCTTGTTAAATATATGACAATTATGATCAAATTGCAAATATAGTTGGGATCTTCATAGTATTTTAGCTCACGGTGAGTTATTGTGATCGCCTTTTGTCCGTCGTCTGTCGTTCGTCGTTCGTCGTAAACATTTGCTTTGTTACTACACTGGAGGCAACATATTGCATCCAATCTTTATAAAAGTTTATCAGAACATATATCCTCGATCAACTCTAGGCCAAGTTCGAAACTTGGGTCATGTCGGGTCAAAAACTAGGTCACTAGGCCATATTGAGGAAAATCTTGTTAACAAGTATTTTTGGCTTGAGCATGTTGAAACTTTGTCATAATGTTCATCTTAGTGGTATATAGGCAAGTCCGAAAAATGTCATGTTGGGTCAAAAACTAGGTCACTAGGCCAAATTGAAAAAAAAATCTTGTTAACACTCTAGAAGCCAGCTATTTTCTGGAGCATGTTGAAAACTTTTGTCAGAATGTTTTCATAGTGATATCTAGGCAAGGTTCGAATATAGGTCATGTTGGTCAAAAACTTAGGTCACTAGTCAATTGAGGAAAATCTTGTTAACACCCTGGAAGCCACATTTTAAAACATGAGCATGTTGAAACTTTATCAGAAAGTTTGTCTTGATGATATCTAGGCCAAGTTCAAAAATCATGGGTCATGTCTGGTCAAAAACTAGGTCACTAGCCAAATTTAAGGAAAATCTTGTTTACAACTCTAGAACCACATTTCTTGGCTTGAGCATGTTGAAACTTTGTCAGAATATTTGTCTAAGTAATAGCTAGGGCCAAGTTTGAATATGAGTCATGTCAGGTCAAAAACTAGGTCACTAGACCAATTTAATGGAAATCTTGTTACACTCTGGAAGCCACATGTTTGCTTGAGCAGTGAGAGAGTTATGTCATTAAATAGCCCATTCTCAGGTGAGGGATCCAGGCCTCATGGCCCTCTTGTTAAATAACTGGCTATTTTGATTAAATAGCAATAAGTTTGGATATCATAGTTTTTTAAATGATGTGCAATTTACATGTACAATCAAATGCAAATATGTTAGGTCATAAATCATTCATCATATACGTCAGGATGCATTTATTGATTTGAATTGTTAGATCTGAATCAGACTTTGCCAAGGAGCAAGCTGATCATGGGGTTACCAAGACCTGAAGGTTAGATTTTGTGTGTAACGACCAACTTTAGCAATATAAATCACATGTCATGACCTTGATCTGTATCATTATGTCGGCCTGGATGCATTTGTCTACATTTAATGCTAGTTCTGTTTACCATCATGATTGCTGTGGATTTATTGCTTCAATAAAAAGATTGAATGAATTATGCCTCTAAGGATCCTTTTTTGTATGATTGGTCCGAAATTACTACCCCTTTCCCTCATACGACAATTCTGCAGCTAGACGACTTTCAACATGATTATCAAAACAATATAAAAATCTCTATAATTGAATGGATAACCTATGACTAAAAGTGGAAACAATTGTGGAAAAAGGATAAATTCCTCGTTTGAGCCATTTCTTCTTTGTCACTATGTTTTCAAAAAGCGTCTGATGCAGAGGCATCAGAAAAGGTCTGGATGACAGGGAATTTGAGGGTTAAAAAAACCTTTTTACCCATTACACAGGTTGAATTAATTTCACTTTCCAGCACCGTACTAACAATACCTACATCATGACAAGACAACAGATAGACCCTTATATTTCCTGTGACCCCATTTTGACCTTGACCATTGGTGTCTGTTTATTCCTTCAATTGATTTCTGAGATCTTACTAACAATTACATGCATTCAAGATTTATTATCCTCGCAAATCTTTACACAACCCTTTACACTCCCTCATGTAGATGCATTCTGGCTACATCAGCAGCAGACGACTTTTGAAATAATTGTGGTAAAAGTGGAGATTGCTTATTATGAATAAATTCTCCATTAAGTAACAATGTTTTCAACCTTATTCCATATAATTAAACTTTTCATTTATTCAGATTTTTCAAGTTTTTGCCACAAATTTCTCACAATCTTCAATAATTAGATTTCATTATAGAGATTTTTCATGTCTTTTGCCTGTATGCTTTTAAGTTGTCTGCTACAGGTTTGCTGTATGTAGGGAAAAGGTTAATATAATTGACTAATATTTAATCCTTTTTATAACATGGATAACAATTGAGACAAATAAAATTATTTCTTTTAACCCCTTCCACATACACAACAATTCTGCAGCAGACGACTTTGAAAACATAGTGACAAAAACCTGAAAACGACCCATCAAAGAAATCTCAATTGTGAATAAAACTGAAACCATTGGGCCAAAGGAGAATTGCTCATCATGAGCTTCAGGCGACAATGTTTTCAAAAGTCCGTGTGCTGCTATTGCGTCAAAATGCGTCTGCAGGTGGGAAGGGTTAAGAGGTCAATGGTCTAGTGGTACCATGCTCTAATATGTCAGGAGTATCCAGGGGTCCAGGGTTCAAATCCTTGTCTGGGTTCTGAAAATTACTGGATACTTTTTAGGGGCTCCAAATATTCAAGTACTGTCTTTTCCGGAATAAAGCCTCGCATGTATCCCTGCTTATACAATGAGTACATTACTCAAACCAAGCAGTCTTTTCTGAGAGATTTAGGGTATCGGTCCCGGACTCCCCTGAATCTAAACTGTGTCTTAAATAATCTGCACCTGTCAGATTATTCTTTCAAATGGGCTTAAAGCTTATGCTCAATCAGAGCATGTGTTCGGTACAATTACATTACATTTTCTTTCAAGGCTCGTTCTCACATGTTAAAAAGAAGCATAAAGTGACGTATTGGAATGCAACACATGCGTTCCTATTGAACATTTTAGGTTTTTCTTGAGAAGAATCTTAAAACTGTCAAAGGTTTCTTTACGATCTAATAGATTGATGTCACTTTTATTCTTTACTCGGTACAGACAACATTTTATGAACATTGGGGGAAACAAGAGGAAGTGCTCAAAAAAAAGTAATAATCCTTTTCCCTAGATTTTTTGCTCACCAGAGCACAAAGTGCTCAAGATGAGTTATTGTGATCGCCTTTTGTCCGTCGTCTGTTCGAAACTGGTTCATGTCAGGTCAAAAACTAGGTCACTAGGCCGATTTAATGAAAATATTGTTAACACTCTGGAAGCCATATTTTTGGATTCAGCATGTTGAAACTTTGTCACAATGTTTGTCTTAGTGATATCTAGGCCAAGTTCGAATATAGGTCCTGTCGGGTCAAAATTACCAGGTCAATAGGCTCAAATTGAAGTAAATCTTGTTAACACTCTGAGGAAGCCACATTTAAACTTGGCATGTTGAAAATCTTTGTCTGAAGTTTGTCTTGATGATATCTAGGCCAAGTTCGAATATAGGTCTGTCGGGTCAAAAACTAGGTCACTAGCCAAATTGATGTAAAATCTTGTAACACTCTGGAAGCCACATTTTAAACTTGAGCATATTGAAACTAGTCAGAAAGTTTGTCTTGATGATATCTAGGCCAAATTCGAATATGGACCATGTCAAGTCAAAAACTTAGGTCAACTAGGACAAATTTAATGAAAATCTTGTTAACACTCTTGAAGCGCATTTTGTTTTGAGCAGTTGAAAACTTTGTAGAATGTTTGTCTTGATGATATCTAGGCCAACTCGAATATAGGTCATGTCGGGTCAAAAACTAGGGTCACTAGACCAAATTGAAGGAAATTTGTTAACAATCTTGGAAGCCAAAATTTTAAACTTGAGCATGTGAAACTTTGTCAGAAGGTTTGTCTTGATGATATCTAAGCCAAGTTCGAATATGGGTCATGTTGGGTCAAAACTAGGTCACTAGGCTAAATTTAATGAAATCCTTGTTAACACTGTTGAAGCCGCATTTTTGATGATATCTAGGCCAAAATTGAATATAGGTCATGTCGGGTCAAAACTAGGTCACCTAGGCCAAATTAATGAAAATCTTGTTAACACTGTGAAGCGCCATTTTTTGATGATATCTAGGCCAAAGTTCGAATATAGGTCATGTCGGGTCAAAAACTATAGGTCCTAGGGCCAAATTGAGAAAATATTGTAACACTCCTTGAAGGCCACATTTAAACTTGAGCATGTTGAAACTTGTCAGAATAATTGTTTGAGTGATATCTAGGCCATGTTCGGAATATGGGTCTGTTAAAACTAGGTCACTTCTAAGGCCAAATTTAAGGAAAATCTTGTTAACACTCTGAGAAGCTACATATTTGCTTGAGCATGCCGAAACTATGTCGGAAAATTTGCCTTAGTGTTATCTAGGTCAAGTTCGAATAGGGTCATGTCCGGGTCAAAAACTAGGTCACAAGCCAAAATTTAATGAATATCTTGTTGACAATGAGCAGCTTGAATTTTTGGTCAGAAGTATGTCTTGATGATATTGCCATTGGCACTGAAAGAGATATGTCTTAAATAGCCCATTCTCAGGTGAGCGATTCCAGGCCGTCATGGCCTCTTGTTTTAAAAGTTGAGGACGGTACATAATTATCCAGTTGACCATGTGTATAAAGACCAACCATGGGACCACAACAAACTGGTCTTTGTTCACAGGTGGTCTTTAAATGCAGGGTCATTTATTCATAAAACTGAGTACATCAAAACAAGTGCTAAAGGACCTACTTGGCATAAGCGATACACTGTCTATAGGAACCCACTTTAGTTTTCCCAATTACTCATTTTCTGCATTAATGACCCTGCAAGTAAAGACCATTATTGAACAAAAGACCATATAGTTGTGTACCAAATGGGTGGTCTTATACACTGAACTAGGGAAACTATAAGTGTTGTGCTAAGACAGGGAATTGCCTATTCCACGTTGGTCTTTAACAGAGGTTTAACGGTATATCATAATAGTATATATCTTTGGCAAATAGGTCGGATTATTAATCAAGAAATATGGGGATTCTGATTTTAGCATTTCATCAACAAACATGTCAATCTATAAGTGTAATTTTTATTGTTGATAGTTAGTGAAAGTTCTACTGAGATTTTGTTTAACACATGGTCATCCATCCCTAAGAGTTTTTGCAAAAAAGAGGAGGCACATAATTTTGTGTCTCATGGCCCGGTGACACATATTGGGGATAACTTCTTCTTGCCTCAGTCTCTCTGTCTAATCACATTAACACTTTCTGACTTATGTGCGCGACACATGTTTCTTTGTCTTTTTACTTTTTTTAATGTGATTCAATTAAGAATAGAAATCATTTTGATTACTTATTGCAATATATAATACATCCGACACCACACTATATCATAAATGATTGCATTTGATGTATATATTATAGTATAGCAACATACCTAACTCTTTCCCTCATATAGACTCTTCTTGATTCTCTGCAGCAGACGGATTTTTTTTAACATGAGTGTACAAAAGAAGAAAATGTTCAAAACAAGCAATTTCTCCTTTGCCCCTCAATATTTTCCACTTTTAGTCATAGGTTCCTCCTTCAATACGAGATTTTCTATTATTGACAAAAATATGTTACCCCTTCCCTGCTACAAACACATCTGCAGGCATACAGCTTGAAAATAGCTAGGAAGAAAGTCCAATAGAAGGAAAGTACCGGTATAATTATTGAAAAAAAGTTAAAACTTTGTGTCAATGGAGAAATTGCTTATTATGAGCTATTCCTCCTTTTACGTGTTGTTTTCAATGTGCATGAAAACGCATCTATATGTAGAAAAGGGTTAGCTGTTTAACTGATGGAAGGTTTAATGTTATCAGCACTGGTGTGCAAGGGTTGTAACTGTATGTACTTTAGAATCAGTTACAACTGTTTCGCGCTGAGCCAACAAATTATTGTCTTCTGCTTGTGAAAAAAAAAATTTTTGATACCAAAATAACATTGTGAAAAGGAGTAATTACTCAATAATTATAATCAAGTTCTCCTCTTCCAAAAGTTGTCAGTATCA
>JASEVX010000008.1:73886013-73923426 GCA_031761405.1 Serripes groenlandicus | reverse complement strand
TGTTACAACACATTGTGTCCCAATAGCCGTATAGACATTTGTTCCGTAGAACAGAATAGAATAATTCTGTTCCACTACACTCATTCTATACTAGAAAGGCGACACCTTAAGGGTTTCGCGGGATAGAATGAGTGGAGAGGAGCAGAATTGCATCCGAACTACCAACCGACCACACACAATGCTGAATATATTATTTCGATTCTAACATGATCCAAAACGTAACAATTGATGAAACTAGTATTTTGCAACACCAAAATTATCTCCGTAAGTCTAAAAGATAAATAGAACATTATTATGGGGATTTGGCGCCAAAGTTTAGTTTAAACTTATTTATTTTACATCGATTGCGAAACAAGCTTTAAGCTTAAATTAATCACACTCGATGTCTGCTTCCTGGAGACTTAACCAGTACTCGTGCCGTTTTGTGTTGAAAAATCTCAAAAGGACCCGCTCATCACGGGACTCGAACCAGGGACCTTTGATACGAGAGGCCGACGCTCTACCTCTGCACCACTGTAACGTTATGACGTCAACTGCTGACGTGACGTCACTTTCCTAGTCACGCCCACAGATTTTTTTAAAATCAAGAACCCCTATTGAAAGCTTTCTCCAAGAATCCAAACTGAATGTATGAGAAATCTAAAAACACCGTTGTTTGCACCGGATCTCGGACAAGTTTCAGTATGAATTTCAGGTCTCTAACTGATTCCGTTTTTTGCTAGTGCGAGATCTACAGAAATATGTAGTCAAAATGTCGATTTTTCGGGATTTAACCTTAAAAATCTCTGAAACTAGATTTATCCCAGATATAACGAACACGCCCAGACCTAGATCGCATTGTGGTCTATAAGTGTGGATAATTTCAGCGAAATCGTTCTCACCGATTTCTTTGTCCCCAGATCGCTGAATTTTACAACACATTGTGTCCCAATAGCCGTATAGACATTTGTTCCATAGAACAGAATATAATTATTCTGTTCCACTACACTCATTCTATACTAGAAAGGCGACACCTTAAGGGTTTCGCGGGATAGAATGAGTGGAGAGGAGCAGAATTGCATCCGAACTACCAACCGACCACACACAATGCTGAATATATTATTTCGATTCTAACATGATCCAAAACGTAACAATTGATGAAACTAGTATTTTGCAACACCAACATTATCTCCGTAAGTCTAAAAGATAAATTAATAGAACATTATTATCGGGATTTGGCGCCCAAGTTTAGTTTAAACTTATTTATTTTACATCGATTGCGAAACAAGCTTTAAGCTTAGATTACTCACACTCGATGTCTGCTTCCTGGAGACTTAACCAGTACTCGTGCCGTTTTGTGTGGAAAAATCTCAAAAAGGACCCGCTCATCACGGGACTCGAACCAGGGACCTTTGATACGAGAGGCCGACGCTCTACCTCTGCACCACTGTAACGTTATGACGTCAACCGCTGACGTGACGTCACTTTCCTAGTCACGCCCACAGATTTTTTTAAAATCAAGAACCCCTATTGAAAGCTTTCTCCAAGAATCCAAACTGAATGTATGAGAAATCTAAAAACACCGTTGTTTGCACCGGATCTCGGACAAGTTTCAGTATGAATTTCAGGTCTCTAGCTGATTCCGTTTTTTGCTAGTGCGAGATCTACAGAAATATGTAGTCAAAATGTCGATTTTTCGGGTTTTAACCTTAAAAATCTCTGAAACTAGATTTTTCCCAGATATAACGAACACGCCCAGACCTAGATCGCATTGAGTTCTATAAGTGTGGCTAATTTCAGCGAAATCGTTCTCACGATTTCTTTGTCCCCAGATCGCTGAATTTTACAAACACATTGTGTCCCAATAGCCGTATAGACATTTGTTCCATAGAACAGAATAGAATAATTCTGTTCCACTACACTCATTCTATATAATACCTTCATGTACTAGAAGGCGACACCTTAAGGGTTTCGCCGGATAGAATGAGTGGAGAGGAGCAGAATTGCATCCGAACTACCAACCGACCACATACAATGCTGAATATATTATTTCGATTCTAACATGATCCAAAACGTAACAATTGATGAAACTAGTATTTTGCAACACTAAAATTATCTCCGTAAGTCTAAAAGATAAATAGAACATTATTATCGGGATTTGGCGCCAAAGTTTAGTTTAAACTTATTTATTTTACATCGATTGCGAAACAAGCTTTAAGCTTAAAATAATCAAACTCGATGTCTGCTTCCTGGAGACTTAACCAGTACTCTGCCGTTTTGTGTTGAAAAATCTCAAAAGGACCCGCTCATCACGGGACTCGAACCAGGGACCTTTGATACGAGAGGCCGACGCTCTACCTCTGCACCACTGTAACGTTATGACGTCAACCGCTGACGTGACGTCACTTTCCTAGTCACGCCCACAGATTTTTTTAAAATCAAGAACCCCTATTTAAAGGTTTCTCAAAGAATCCAAACTGAATGTATGAGAAATCTAAACACACCGTTGTTTGCACCGGATCTCGGACAAGTTTCAGTATGAATTTCAGGTCTCTTGCTGATTCCGTGTTTTGCTAGTGCGAGATCTACAGAAATATGTAGTCAAAATGTCGATTTTTCGGGTTTTAACCTTAAAAATCTCTGAAACTAGATTTTTCCCAGATATAACGAACACGCCAAGACCTAGATCGCATTGAGTTCTATAAGTGTGACTAATTTCAGCGAAATCGTTCTCACCGATTTCTTTGTCCCCAGATCGCTGAATTTTACAACACATTGTGTCCCAATAGCCGTATAGACATTTGTTCCATAGAACAGAATAGAATAATTCTGTTCCACTACACTCATTCTATACTAGAAAGGCGACACCTTAAGGGTTTCGCGGGATAGAATGAGTTGAGAGGAGCAGAATTGCATCCGAACTACCAACCGACCACACACAATGCTGATAATATTATTTCGATTCTAACATGATCCAAAACGTAACAATTGATGAAACTAGTATTTTGCAACACCAACATTATCTCCGTAAGTCTAAAAGATAAATAGAACATTATTATCGGGATTTAGCGCCCAAGTTTAGTTTAAACTTATTTATTTTACATCGATTGCGAAACAAGCTTTAAGCTTAGATTACTCACACTCGATGTCTGCTTCCTGGAGACTTAACCAGTACTCGTGCCGTTTTGTGTGGAAAAATCTCAAAAGGACCCGCTGATCACGGGACTCGAACCAGGGACCTTTGATACGAGAGGCCGACGCTCTACCTCTGCACCACTGTAACGTTATGACGTCATACCGCTGAAGTGCTGAACGTGACGTCACTTTCCAAGTATTTGGTCACGTGAAAATATTTGATTCAAGAGCCCCTATTAAAAGCATTCTCCAACTATCAAAACTAAATGTATGAGAAATTTAAAAACACCGTTGTTTGCACTGGATCTTTGACAAGTTTCAGTTTAAATTTCAGGTCTCTAGCTGATTCCGTTATTTGCTGGTACGAGATCTACAGAAATATGTAGTCAAAATGTCGATTTTTCGGGTTTTAACCTTAAAAATATCTAAAACTAGATTTTTCCCAGATATAACGAAACCGCCCAGACCTAGATCGCATTGTGGTCTATCAGTGTGGCTAATTTCAGCGAAATCGTTCTCACCGATTTCTTTGTCCACAAATCGCTGAATTTTACAACACATTGTGTCCCAATAGCCGTATAGACATTTGTTCCATAGAACAGAATAGAATAATTCTGTTCCACTACACTCATTCTACTAGATAGGCGACACCTTAAGGGTTTCGCGGGATAGAATGAGTGAAGAGGAGCAGAATTATACCGAACTACCAACTGGCCACACGCAATACTAAATATATATGTTATGAATATGTAATTTCAATTCTTACATGATTCAAAACGTAACAATTGATGACACTCAAGGTTTTTTGGCAATACCAAAATTATTTCCGCAAGTCTAAAAGATAAACACACCATACTATTGGTTTTGGCGCCAAAGCGATAACGTTATGACGTCATACCGCTGAAGTGCTGAACGTGACGTCACTTTCCAAGTATTTGGTCACGTGAAAATATTTGATTTAAGAGCCCCTATTAAAAGCATTCTCCAACTATCAAAACTAAATGTATGAGAAATTTAAAAACACCGTTGTTTGCACTGGATCTTTGACAAGTTTCAGTTTAAATTTCAGGTCTCTAGCTGATTCCGTTATTTGCTGGTACGAGATCTACAGAAATATGTAGTCAAAATGTCGATTTTTCGGGTTTTAACCTTAAAAATATCTAAAACTAGATTTTCCCCAGATATAACGAAACCGCCTAGACCTAGATCGCATTGTGGTCTATCAGTGTGGCTAATTTCAGCGAAATCGTTCTCACTGATTTCTTTGTCCTCAAATCGCTGAATTTTACAACACAATGTGTCCCAATAGCCGTATAGACATTTGTTCCGTAGAACAGAATAGAATAATTCTGTTCCACTACACTCATTCTATATCTAATTACGTTGTGACTGTTTGGTAGTTGTAAGAATGAAGTCCAATTCAATATATTGTTCTAGGTTATTGGGTTTGTTGGGAAAGAGTAATAGCTCGTAATGCTATAATGGTCGCATAACGGAAATACATTGCTTCCCTCTGACCTACGTACTGGCTTCCGAAGCGACAATTCGGAGCAACCACTGTATCGGATAAAGCTTTGGTGCTTTTACAGTACTGATTTGTGTCGGCCCGCAACGATATTCTGTTCTGTTCCGTAAATATATATGACTAATGTGTTACAATAAGTTATTCACTTTTACTAGAAAGGCGACACCTTAAGGGTTTCGCAGGATAGAATGAGTGGAGAGGAGCAGAATTGCACCCGAACTACAAACCGACCACACACAATGCTGATACTATTATTTCGATTTTAACATGATCCAAAAGGTAACAATTGATGAAACTAGTATTTTGCAACAACAAAATTATCTCCGTAAGTCTAAAAGATAAATAGAACATTATTATCTCAAAATTAAATCATTAAAATCTCAAAAGGACCCGCTCATCACGGGACTCGAACCAGGGACCTTTGATACGAGAGGCCGACGCTCTACCTCTGCACCACTGTAACGTTATGACGTCAACCGCAGACGTGACGTCACTTTCCTAGTCACGCCCACAGATTTTTTTAAAATCAAGAACCCCTATTGAAAGCTTTCTCCAAGAATCCAAACTGAATGTATGAGAAATCTAAAAACACCGTTGTTTGCACCGGATCTCGGACAAGTTTCAGTATGAATTTCAGGTCTCTAGCTGATTCCGTTTTTTTGCTAGTGCGAGATCTACAGAAATATGTAGTCAAAATGTCGATTTTTCGGGTTTTAACCTTAAAAATCTCTGAAACTAGATTTTTCCCAGATATAACGAAACCGCCCAGACCTAGATCGCATTGTGGTCTATCAGTGTGGCTAATTTCAGCGAAATCGTTCTCACCGATTTCTTTGTCCACAAATCGCTGAATTTTACAACACATTGTGTCCCAATAGCCGTATAGACATTTGTTCCGTAGAACAGAATAGAATAATTCTGTTCCACTACACTCATTCTATACTAGAAAGGCGACACCTTAAGGGTTTCGCAGGATAGAATGAGTGGAGAGGAGCAGAATTGCATCCGAACTACCAACCGACCACACACAATGCTGATAATATTATTTCGATTCTAACATGATCCAAAACGTAACAATTGATGAAACTAGTATTTTGCAACACCAACATTATCTCCGTAAGTCTAAAAGATAAATAGAACATTATTATCGGGATTTGGCGCCCAAGTTTAGTTTAAACTTATTTATTTTACATCGATTGCGAAACAAGCTTTAAGCTTAGATTACTCACACTCGATGTCTGCTTCCTGGAGACTTAACCAGTACTCGTGCCGTTTTGTGTGGAAAAATCTCAAAAGGACCCGCTCATCACGGGACTCGAACCAGGGACCTTTGATACGAGAGGCCGACGCTCTACCTCTGCACCACTGTAACGTTATGAGTCATAACTTATGACGTCAACCGCTGACGTGACGTCACTTTCCTAGTCACGCCCACAGATTTTTTTAAAATCAAGAACCCCTATTGAAAGCTTTCTCCAAGAATCCAAACTGAATGTATGAGAAATCTAAACACACCGTTGTTTGCACTGGATCTCGGACAAGTTTTAGGTTGAATTTCAGGTTTCTAGCTGATTCCGTTATTTGCTGGTGCGAGATCTACAGAAATATGTAGTCAAAATGTCGATTTTTCGGGTTTTAACCTAAAAAATCACTGAAACTAGATTTTTCCCAGATATAACGAACACGCCCAGACCTAGATCACATTGAGTTCTATAAGTGTGGGGAATTTCAGCGAAATCGTTCTCACCGATTTCTTTGTCCTCAAATCGCTGAATTTTACAACACATTGTGTCGCAATAGCCGTATAGACATTTGTTCCATAGAACAGAATAGAATAATTCTGTTCCACTACACTCATTCTATACTAGAAAGGCGACACCTTAAGGGTTTCGCGGGATAGAATGAGTGGAGAGGAGCAGAATTGCATCCGAACTACCAACCGACCACACACAATGCTGAATATATTATTTCGATTCTAACATGATCCAAAACGTAACAATTGATGAAACTAGTATTTTGCAACACCAAAATTATCTCCGTAAGTCTAAAAGATAAATAGAACATTATTATCGGGATTTGGCGCCAAAATTTAGTTTAAACTTATTTATTTTACATCGATTGCGAAACAAGCTTTAAGCTTAAATTAATCACACTCGATGTCTGCTTCCTGGAGACTTAACCAGTACTCGTGCCGTTTTGTGTGGAAAAATCTCAAAAGGACCCGCTCATCACGGGACTCGAACCAGGGACCTTTGATACGAGAGGCCGACGCTCTACCTCTGCACCACTGTAACGTTATGACGTCAACCGCTGACGTGACGTCACTTTCCTAGTCACGCCCACAGATTTTTTTAAAATCAAGAACCCCTATTGAAAGCTTTCTCCAAGAATCCAAACTGAATGTATGAGAAATCTAAAAACACCGTTGTTTGCACCGGATCTCGGACAAGTATCAGTGTGGCTAATTTCAGCGAAATCGTTCTCACCGATTTCTTTGTCCTCAAATCGCTGAATTTTACAACACATTGTGTCCCAATAGCCGTATAGACATTTGTTCCGTAGAACAGAATAGAATAATTCTGTTCCACTACACTCATTCTATATTTTGAAAAAAGTTAATAGATCTAGCTCTATATTAAACCTGTTTTTTAAATTCTGAATGAGAAAGATGTGTTTAGAATTTTGCTTCCTGGATAAAACCAGTACCTTGCAAGTATTGTGAATATTAGAGGCAGTTTATTCTATTCTTCTAATAATTTAAAGATTAATTCAATTGATAAGGAAAATATTTAATGAGATTAAAGTTAAGTTTTGATCATGCCTGCAGGGACTTGCATAATCATAACATGATCTGCAGCAGATGACTTTTGAAAACATCTCAACAATAATATGGAAAATCTCCCTTAATGAAGACATAGTATACTTATTGAATAGAGTTGAACATGTTGTGTCAAATGGAGAAATTGCTTGTTTTGAGCAATTCCTTCTTTTTTCACAAAGTTTTCAAAAGTCGTCTGCTGCAGAGGCGTCAGAAAGCATCTACATGAGGGAAAGGATTTACTTCTTGATAAACTAGAGTAAACTAAAGTTTATTTTTTTGTAGGGTTTATGAAAATCATTCAAGATGCGGGTTATTCAAGCATCATCCCATCAAGGGCATTCATCTTTTAAAGCAAATGGGCGTCAGTGTGTAACAAATTCAGTTGTTGCCGTTTTAGAGAGTCACATGACATGTCCAAGTGTATGGAAAACTTCAAACTTAGATGAAATTCTTCTGAAAGGTGACAAGATGTATCAGAGGATTGATACTCATCATAAACACCAATATCTCTTACTTGGGGACATTCCAAGTAATGTAGCAGTGTTTGCAGAACCCTTTCATGGGTTAATTAATGGGAAAACTGACACACCATTCTACTCACTAAATGATGCCGTGAATGAGTTATTGTCAATGCATGAAAGTTGTTTATTTACTATGGGTACCTCAGAACCATGCTATACCTCTGCTATTTTCAAATGTGAGGAACAATACTATTTCTTTGATTCACATAGCAGAAATGATGTTGGTATGCTATCTCCAGAGGGAAAAGCTTGTGTCACCATACACACTAACACTGAAAATCTTTGTGTTTTTATAAGAAATCTAGCAGCCACACTTAATTTAAAGGGCAATGTTCCCTTCGAAATTGCTGCATTCAAGGATACACGTGGCAGTGTTAGTCTTGAAAATAGTAGTGACTCTGACACGGAATCTGATTTTTCTGGATTCGAACCTATTTCAGAAGGGGAATATAGTTGCAGACTTTTCTTGGCAGAAGAGGCCATTAAACATGCAGAAACATTTAGTGATATTTCAGATGTTTCTGATAGTATTCTAGAACAGATAGACATTCAAATTGAGGATTTAAATGACAGTGTTACATTATTAGATGGTATAAATAGCAATGTTTTTAATGCTAGTTTTATAAATGATGTTGAGAGTGAGAATTTTAAATCTACTGATACATCTGCAAGTAGAATTAAGAACGACCATGGTGGTAGTATTGGTGATGACTATGAAGGTGATGATGATGATGAAAGCCATGATGATTTTGATAATGATAGCCATTACCATTTTTACGCAAGTGATGATTCATTTGAAAGTGATGATAATATACCATTATCAACTCTGAAAAAAAGGCAAAAATTGTCAAAACAAAATAGTAACTTATCAAGCACTCAGTCTGTGCCCCTCCTTCCAACTCATGTGCCCCTGCCTCCAACCCATGTGCCCCTCCCTCCAACTCATGTGCCCCTACCTCCAACTCATGTACCCCTGCCTCCAACTCATGTGCCCCTGCCTTCAACTCATGTGCCCCTGCCTCCAACTCATGTGCCCCTGCCTCCAACTCATGTGCCCCTACCTCCAACTCATGTGCCCCTGCCTCCAACTCTATGCTCTGCCTCATTAAATGTCGAAGATAGAACCAAAGCTTCTAATAATGTACATGGTATTAGAAGCAGAAAACGAAAGCGGGAACAAAAAAAATGGAAACAATGTGTAGCTAAATCAAGACGAAATGAAGGCAAAAGCTATGTTTGTAAAAAAGGTCAGGTAAGATCTGCTAGAGTAATGAAAAAGGGATGCGGCGCACAATGTAGGTTTAAGTGTTCTGTTAACTTCACAGAGGTAGACAGACAAAATATGTTCCACTCCTATTGGAAGTTAGGTTCAATAGAGAAACAAAGGCAGTTTTTAAGCTTGCATTGTCGACAAAAACCCAAAAAGGTTAAAACCAGTACTTTGAGCAGGCGCAAGTCATCCATTTATTGGTATATGCCGAGTAGATGTGGCCAAGATGTGCGGGTGTGTAAACACTTTTTTCTGAGCACTTTGGGAATATCAGATAAAATGATTACCACTGTACATAAAAAGTTAAATGAGCTAGGTGTTTGCAAAGATGATGACAGAGGTAAGTATGAGAAAAGACCAAACAGCATTCCTGAAGAAAGTCTTGAATGTGTAAAATCCCACATTAACTCTTTTGAGACAGTTGAAAGTCATTACTGCCGAAAAGACTCTAAAATGCTTTATCTGCCTGCTGGTCTTAGTTTACCTAAGATATACCAATTGTACAAACAGAAATGCACACTTGAAGAAATTGAACCTGTTAAAGAGTCTTTTTATAGATCAGTTTTCAATTGTGATTTCAATATTTCGTTCCATCGACCCAAAAAAGATCAATGTGATTTATGCAATGCATTTGAAAATGCCTCGACTGAAGAAAAGGAAAATTTGAGGCCAGGTTATAATAAACATGTGAAGAATAAATTAAGTGCTAGGGAACACAAAGAAGCAGACAAAACAAAGGTAAAAAGTCATGATGTCTCGGATACTGTAGTGGCTTGCTTTGACCTTGAGGAAATTCTTTTAACACCAAAGTCATTTCAATCATGTTTGTACTATAAACGGAGACTCAATTCATTTAATCTAACCATTTATGACATGGGCTCCACTAATGGTCACTGCTATATTTGGAATGAATCCATAGCAAGTAGAGGAGCATGTGAAATTGCCTCTTGTCTCTTTCATTTTATCAAAGAAAAAGCAGAAGAAGGTAAGAAACATTTTATTTTTTACAGCGACAATTGTGCAGCACAAAATAAGAACCGGTATTACGTAAGCATGTTGTGGTTTTGCATGCAGAGGTTTAACCTTCTGCAGGCCTCGACAATTTTTTTTAGGGTCACTCGCACTGCAGGGCGAGTGTCCCTAAAAATGTACTCGCCCTGCACAAAAGTTACTAGCCCTGCACTTTTACGGGGGAAAAACTGCCACACAATATACACATGGGCTTGTTTTGCAGCCACTGACTCAAATTCACTGTAAAAGCAATGGTTTCAATCATTTATTGTTTCCATTCAGCCTTATCAAATACAAAATTGATCGTTTTATAGCCTTTTTCAGGCGCTGATGGTAGTTTTTGTGGCGATTGGTTGACAATCGCCACAGTGCTACCAAAACAACAACAACGAAAAAAAACTTATATAGTCGGTTTTGAACAGTCGGTTGGATATTTCTGCAAAGGCAATTTACTCACTTCCGTTAAACCGCCATATATATATATAGTTCCATCAAGGATGCAGGCACACGATTAATAATGATAATGTTAGTGCTACTTTGATACCGGATTGGTACTAATATTTGAGATTTACCGAGAAAATATCTAAATAGAGTTAAACTATTTACATATTAGCTTTCTTCATGTTTGGGCAGATAATAAATATCATCGCGCGTCTTGGGTACGGTATGCAGAGCTGTGCCTCGTTCTATTTTTACTGTAGTCAACCGTAACCTTTTGACCTTTAACCTGATTCGGCCTGAGGGTAAAATATTACCGTGTTTACAGGAATTGGTTGTACTCTGAAAGCACCTCGCCAAAATAAAACGGCCAATTAACTTCTTTTGTAATTTCTGAAAATACCTACGAGTTTAACAATTATGGTCCGTAAAAAGTGCTTATTTCGTACCTGTTCCCGTTTTCAATAACATTGCAACATTATAGAGTGGCATAGGCTAAAACGCAAATAAATAAATAAAGTCGGCTCACGAAAACAACATGACTGTCACAAAAACAACGTTTTATTTGACAATAAATCACATGTATTCATAAGTTTTCTAATTATTTACTTAAAAGCATGTGCACAAACATATAACGATGAATTTTAAAAGTATGTAATAGGTTTTTTTTGTACTAATTACGCGAAATAGAAAAATTAGTGAGTGGCGTAGGCTAAAACGCATATAAATAAATAAAATCGGCTCACGAAAACAACTCGGCTGCCGCGAAAACAACTTTGCTTACAACTTTTAATCCCATATTACCATATTTTGGTTGTTACGAAAACAACTTTTTATAGTTGTATGTCTTCATAATTTTTGAATTAGGAACAAATGATTGATTAACATTTTTTTAGAAAAGATATTGTCCTACGAAAATGACATTTTCTCACAACGTTTTCAACTCTTACAGTGTTCTATCAGCGATCATTTTCTCACAATGTTTTCAACTCTTCACTATTCTATCATTATTTTCTCACAATGTTTTCAACTCTTCACTATTCTATCATCATTTTCTCACAATGTTTTCAACTCTTACAACTGTTCTAATCACAATGTTTTCAACTCTTCACTATTATATCATCATTTTCTCACACTGTTTTCAACTCTTCACTATTCTGTCATCATTTTCTCACAATGTTTTCAACTCTTCACTATTCTATCATCATTTTCTCACAATGTTTTCAACTCTTACAACTGTTCTTCTCACAATGTTTTCAACTCTTCACTATTATATCATCATTTTCTCACACTGTTTTCAACTCTTCACTATTCTGTCATCATTTTCTCACAATGTTTTCAACTCTTCACTATTCTATCATCATTTTCTCACAATGTTTTCAACTCTTACAACTGTTCTATCTTACATTGTGATAAAATGAGAAATTTCTCATTTTCTCACAATGTTTTCAACTCATACAAATGCTATATCTTACATTGTGATAAAATGAGAAATTTCACATTTTCTCACAATGTTTTCAAGTCATACAAATGCTATATCTTACATTGTGATAAAATGAGAAATTTCACATTTTATCACAATGTTTTCAACTCATACATATTCTCACAATGTTCCAACTCTATCAACAAACAATAGCCGGTGTGTAGAACACCCGGTGAGACCTTTATGAGTCATATTAAAAGTTGTTTTCGGTATCTAGCTATACCGACCTAAAAACGGGAAGCTGGAATTTTATCAAATCTGGAAATTCTGAAAGGTTTTTATAAATATTATAAACGCTTTGTAGTTGTTGCAATATATGAATACGATCGCCACTACAGTGCCATTGGCGCTTTGATTTCTGATATTTTTTATTTCTTGACATTTAGGCTAATTGTCAAATCGTTTTCATCGTATTAATAAATCATCTAGACGCTTTAGTGCATGCGTCTTCAATAAGTAATTTTGTTCTCATTTATCCACCAGCGCGGTTAACGTTATCATCATAGACAGCTATTGCAACGATAAAATAAATCATATTTCACATTAAATTGAGTCTAAAAAATATGCAGCTTATCATTTAAATACATGAAAATCCAATTCACATCAGCGAAACATTTCGTCGGACGCCATGTTTTTTCTTAAAAACACGTGGTTCATTCGACAAGAGGAAATGGGTAAAAAATAATTAAACGAAATATCACCCAACTCCCAATACTTATTGTACAAATAAGAAATATAATTATTTCGTTAAATATTTGTTTCGGATAAATAATTGCAACACATGAATGGATATACGGCACTGATAAATGTTGCGATTTGTTTTAAAATGTAAACAACAGCGACAGGCCGAGAATTTTTTTGATTTTGTCAGAAAAGCATGTTACAAAATTAAAAATAGGCTAGACGGCCAGAATTGTGAATGGGTCTGTCTAACCCTTTTGGCCAGAATTGTGAATGGGTCCGTCGGACCCTTTTGGAAAATTGTGGAGAGCCGTTTGTAATTGTGAATGGGTCCGTTAAACGGTACAAGCTAAAGAAGGAAAAAAAATCGCTGCAGTAATTGAATCTGGGGAATCTTACTCGCCCTGTCGGGCAAGCGTGATCAATTTGTTTCTCGCCCGACCTCAACATTCACTCGCAAATGCAAGCGGGCGAGTGGATTTATCGAGGCCTGTTCTGTCTATCACACATAAGTATTTAGAGAAGGGGCACACTCAGAATGAGGGAGATTCTATCCATGCTTCTATAGAACATGCCAGTAGAAATATTTCTGTGTATACAACCTCACAGTGGGCAGCAACTGTTAGAAGTGCGAGACCAAGAAAACCTTACTATGTTACGGAAATGAGCTTAATGGATTTTTATAATTTCAAAAGTCTTGCCCTGAAAATCAAGAATTTTCAAATGAACACTAAGAATAGTAAGGTATATTGGGGATCAATAAAAATATTAACATTTGTATTGTCTGCCCCAGATCAGTTCAACTATCAGTCAGATTATGATGGAGAAGTATTCACTTGTGATCTTTTCCATAAATCTCGTCAGACCACACCTACACCATCCACTATTGAACTAGAACAATTGAGGGATCATTTTATCCCGATCCCTAGAGCAAAGTATGTAGATCTTTTGACTCTATGCCAGAAAAATGTCATTCCAAGGGTTCACCATCCGTTCTACATCTTGTTACCTTATGAGTAATATTACAGAGCTCTATGCATGTTTTATTTTAAAGTTTTAAAAAAGTGTTATTGACGAATGAATTTAAAGTTCTTAAAATGATAAGTATAAGTCTTTTTCAATGAAATACAGTTAAGCTCAGATAAAGTGAACCCAATGACACCTGTTATGATTATGCATTGCTTATAGTTTCCATTTATCTGTATGATTACATTTTAGAGAAGCTGTAAGTTGAGGATTTTAAAACAGTTCCTATATTTACGGATTAGGTGTAATAATTTCAGTTCACTATGTCCGAGATTGGTTATACTCAACTTATGTATTTGTTATTATAAAATTGTTGGAGCTGTTTAAAATTCACTTCATTATCAACTTGGATGGTTTATTTGTTTTATTGGGGTTTTACGACGTTTTCAACATTATTTCAGTTATATCACGGTGATAGTTCACTTATGCATGATCCCTGGGTAAACAAACCAGTACTAGGCTATGAAATGTGCTTTGCCCTAAGACACTCCACCATGACTGTCATGCCACGTCTGGGGATCAAAGCTCAGACGCTTACCACTCCCCCATGGCGGATTCCAACTTGGATGGTAATGAGTTGATATGATTTACCATCCATGAAAGCAATACTTGTTTTAAGCTTTCTCCTACTCTTCATGAATTGATTCAGCAAGCAATGTAAATTCTGAATAGCCGATTTGCCAGAAGCTGGCTCATTTGAATTTGTATTGTTTGTCAATCTGATAGTTGAGATAATGAAATATATGTAGAGTACAGTAACATTGATCCTAACACCTTCCAATACTGATTTCCATGTTTGTGAACTATGATTAATTAGTTTTAAATCCCTTTTTTTTTAAAGTTTTATTCAGAATATTCATGTTGTGAAATGTTAAAAGTCAATATATTTATCATACCTTAATAATATAATATTGTTAAAAGTATTAAAAATAAAGAATATTACTTGTTAGAAAGATTTAATCTTAAATAACCTGTATTTATGTATTGATTTATAATATTTCATAATTCAATACTATCTAGTCTGCTTAATATGAAAAAAATTTGAAAAACTTGGCCAAATAACTTTAAAAATACAATGAACAAATGTAAAAGATATAAAAATGAGATAACAACACATTTAAAACAGATATTTTAAAATAATATTCGTTTTATTTGCAGGAACTAGGGGAAAAAAGTCCAGATACAACCGTTTCACACCAAGATTTTTTTATGAAGATTTCAGAATTTTAGTGTGAAAGGGTTGTAACTTGGTCTTCATCAAATAACTTCTTTTTTAAGCTAAGTTACTATTTCCTGTCAGTTTCAGTTAAAAGCATCCACAAAATTCAATGAAATAGTCTTAAGACAGTACTCATCAACAAAAAAGAAAAGAATGAACAAGTTTTTTGTCTCTCCTGAACAATTTAGGAATATTGAGTTACAACCCTTTCACGCCAAGCCCTCGAAATGTTATTGCATTAAAATATACTTGTTTCATTGCAAATACAAACAGATTAACATAACTAAGAGATTTTGGATTAACAGAAGAGAATTACATAAACATTATGGATTAATAGAAGAGAATTACATAAACATTATGGATTAATAGAACAGAATTACATAAACATTATGGATTAATAGAAGAGAATTACATAAACATTAAACCCACACAATTGTCCGTGTTAACCCCCTTGTCGCGCATAGATGAGTTGTATGTCATATGCGAAAAGCGCTGGCCAAGATCAGTCCATATATATATACAGATTGATTTTTATCTGCACTTCACACTTAATACTTCACAATCTTTCCTAAAATATACAAGCAATGTTAGATGAAAAAATATAAGTTGGTAGAGTCCGATTTAGAAATCCTATTTGTTCTAGATTTGTTTTAATATGATATGCCCAGTTTTTTTTTGTTATACGTATTAATTATTATTGTTGTCGGCGTCTATTTTTAACATATTGTAAACTTTAAAAAGAATAAGTACTATGTTCACTCATAGTTAATATTGTTAACCAATATTTAATCATGATAAGTTTTCTATAAACGTACATTGGCACACAACCTTATTCTCCGTTCTCTTACTACATATTCGAGGATATGATATTTTAGATGTTTTCTTAAATGGGGTCAACATTTGACAGGATGGCGTTCGGCTTCAAATAACCCATGACCGATATCTTATCTACGTCACTGCCGATACAGACAAAACAAATATACATTTAATTGAATTTACGTTGTTACAAACATACATTTATTTCATGTAATCAGTATAATTATTTAATCAAACAAGTTACTGTATATACATAATCAATGATTAGCAACCTTCGAACTATCTTAATAAACAAGGTTAATTCAATACTCTAACAGTTATAATGTGTGAACAACTATATCTCTTTGATCGGCATACCAACAAATAGTGGGCCGAATAAGACTAGGCCGAAAAAGACCAGGCCGAATACATTTTGGGCCGAATACACCCGATACCGGCAAGCCGATCTGAGTTACTTCCCTTTGACCATAAGATGAAAGGGGGTGTTTATTCTTAAAACAAATAATTTTAATATAACTATAATATTGATCTCTTTAATTGATCGTTGTGGTGGGTCTGTTTGGAACAACAGACTTGTCTCGGTGGAAATATCTCCATAACGGTTAAAACCACTATTGTTTACATTTTTAATCCGTGGGAAAATCACATTCCAAAGTGATGACGTCATACGACCCATTTCCCTCTTAGTGTTTGTTACTACAACACTATTTTTGGTCAAAACCTTTATTATATATCATAGATAACATACTTATTTGGTGGCATTCACTCTGTGATTAAAAGCTCTATTCCAGTATACCCAATACGACTGTTATGGAGCTCCACCAACATTGTTTTTGTATATTTTTACCTTTGAGGCTTTGTTATATTCCCCTGTCTGCAGACAATCTGTAAAATCACAATCTACAGTCTTACAATACCAAGACACCTGCAATCAATATATTGTATGGGGTCAAAGTATATTTATTTACCTACCTGTACAGTTATTTCATTCCTGATGTAATTTTTAATCCATTTATTTACACTTTTTAGATCCATTATTTTAAACATCAACAAACACATTTCGTGAACAATCTATTTTTAGACCTATTTCTAGGTATACTCAACAACAAATTTACAGAGTGTTCTCCCTTTGACCATACATTAATTTTATTTGAACCCATTCAACTACTTTTTATACATAGACTAAGAGAGCTCTGCTCTTGTAGCAGACAGCACTCACTGTGTGCAAGGATTCTCGAATGAATGAATGTATATTGTTTTATTGCCATCGACAGCTAAGGTCATTTAGCGCGCAATTAATTTTAATTATTCATGATCCCTGGGTAAACAAACCAGTACTAGGCTAGAAAATGTGCCTTGCCCAAGGACACTCCACCATGACCGTAGTGCCGCGACTGGGGATCGAACCCGGACACCCGGATTCGAAATCCCCGACGCTAACCACTCGACCACAGCGGATTCCGCAAGGATTCTCGACAACGTCTCCGCAGTTCGGAGGTCCATTTTCGGATAGTACGAGGGTCCATGCACATTGATGTACAATTATCTATTCATGAAACTTTTTAACAAACACGGAGGCGGTGGTAGCTGGGCTCGGGTCCGCCTCCTGTTATATGAAGTAATGTAGTTGTCACATAGTACCGGGTGATCCTACCGTGTGCCACCGTGTGGTAAATTTCGTGCGGACGGTGAAACACGGTGAGGGCACACGGCGGGGCGTTGAGCGATCGGTGAACACGGTTGGGGCCCGTTAGTGGCCGGCGAAAGTTTTGAACATTTCCAAAACTTTCGCCGTGTGGGAACACGCGGTGGGACACGGTAAGAACCCGGTATGAGGACGCTGGGCCGGTACGAAGCCGTTATGGAACCGGTCATATGGGGCGGTGACGACGTGTTACCGTGTTCATACCGGCCTCATAGGGATGGATCAGTCGTCGCAAACAGTTTGGCGTGTACCATCAGCTTATGGTCGAACTGCGGCTTGAGGATCCCACGGCTTTCAATAACTTTATGAGAACGCCTCCCGAGATGTACGATGAAATATTAACCCGTATAGAACATCAGCTCACAAAGCAACACACGTCGTATCGGGAGCCACTCGACCCTGCACTCGAGTTGGTTGTTTCGCTGAGGCACCTTGCTTCAGGTGCAAAGTACACCGAACTCCAGTATGTCTGGCGCATCCCACCAAACACTATCTCCATAGTAGTCCGGGAAGTCTGTCAGGCAATCTGCAATGAATATATAGATGAAGTGATGACCCCTCCGACGACACCTGAAGAATGGCAAGCTATAGCAGAAGGATTTCTGAAGCGGTGGAACTTCCCATACACCATAGGCGCCCTGGACGGGAAGCATGTCGCCATCCGCTGCCAGGATCCCTGTATAATAATTACAAGGACTCATACTTGGGATTGGGCTTCTTTACCCTTGAAGTTGTGTATCTGGTTGGAGGATCCTGCGGTTCCGGAAGCTTCCTTACATTACACACCCCTCTGCCAGCAGCTTTCATTCCACGTTTAGGCATTAGTTAGGATTTTTGAACATGAGGAGTACATGTACGTACAATTCGTGAACTGATGTGTGGCCGGACGGGTGAATTCCCAGCTTTTATATACGGTGTTTGACTTCAGCAAGGCGGCGAGAACGTTTAGCGAACGGTATGGGGGACCCGGCATGTGTTGCACCAATTGCTCAAAATCTGATTTGAGGCAATCTAGATCTGTTATGTCATTTTTAATATAATACGCCTTGCGTCCATTTAACTGTCAATGTTTAAATCCTTTTCATAAAGCAGCTTTTATACTCCTTAGGAGAAGGAGTCAGTGGAATATGGCCTGCGGCATATGGGTGTCCCCGTATACGCGGGCATGCCTTTCATTGCGTGTCGGGGGAATGGCGATATCTGGGTCATTGTTGAAGGATATCCTCCCCGACATGTTCTGTTTGGGGTGCGCGCGGGTAGGGATATACATATTGTGATGTGTATTGGGGCTTGTATATGCTTTTTTAGGAACTTGTCCAAGATTTGATGGTGATGAATGTTCTGATAAATGTTCATGAAGATCAGATGCAAAATATAGCCTGTAGAGTGTTAACAAGGCAATTGCTGACGACGCACGACAGACGGACAAAATGTGATCACAATAGCTCACTTTGCACTTCGTGCACAGTTGAGCTAAAAACACTTGCTGATACAATTTGCGTTGTTCTTAAGGATACACTGGTCACGAAGAGCTTTGTCTCGATTTGCCACAATGTTTTGAATTTTGTGATTCAATATTTATACTTTCACTTCTAAAGATCTTCCACATTTTCTCAAGATGTTTCCAAAGCCATCTACTGCAAATTGATTGAGAGACGCTCAGGAACATTTGGGTATTTGCTAATAAATCCGAGAAGTTTTCTAGAAACTTCCGAAAATTACAGTTTCCTTTTTGACAGAATTTCGTCTAGATGACGCCTTCGTGCATAAGTGTCACATAACGCCTAGGTTTGTTTTCCTGGATCAGCGTTCAATTGTATGTGGGATTGAAGATCAGGGCTATGTGTTCGATTCCTCCCCAGCGATTTTGGTTGACAGCAGACACATTGTCTTTGACTTGTACAAGCAGTAACGAGTTACTGGACTGTGATATCCACGACGTCAGTCGATTTATATTATGTTTATCAATGTTTTCAAAAGGACGAAGATATTTTAATAACAATAACTCAATAATAGTGATAAGTTGGGCTACTTTTCGAACAACGTTTTCAAACTGTCCTATGATTTACGCCAGACTCTTTAGTACATCTTCATGTGATGCTCAAAGTTAGAGATCTGTTTTCGCCTGACACGATATTTATTCTTAATCCATGTTTAAACAAACAAAACACCAAGTCAAAACTTTATAGGATAATATAAAACATTTAATAATTGCATTGGTCTTTAAAAACATAGTTAACTACATGCATACTACAATGATATAAAATAATAACAGATGCAAATGAAATATATATTTTCTTCTCTCTTTCTTTTAACAGAATGCAAATATATTTCTCCCTCTTTCCCTGTTTATCTCTCTCTCTCTCTGTGACTGTCTGTCTCCCTCTATGTGTGTGTACATGCATGTGTGCCTGTCTGATTGAATTATCAAATATAAAAAATCAATCATCAAGTTTTAAGTGGATTATATTTACTGAATTATACAAGGTAGGCTTTCTAATAATTTACAGTAAACCAGTTTAAACATGAAAGAGATAGAAAAATAAATGATCTGAATGACGCATGGAAACAGTTGTCGGATAAACACTGCTAGATAAGTTTGATCAAAAGTGTTAAATATGTGGGACATCATAAATGAAACAAATATTGATCAAGTCCTGAATTAATAAAATTTAAATCATAAATAGAAATATATGAATTAACTAATTTAAAAAATAAATGATGGAAACCAAAAACCAATATTGATAAGATTTGTATGGACTGAGTGTACCAACAACACGGCAGACTAAATGTAAACAAAGCAATGCATATTAATAAGGGAAGGTAATCTCGTGACTAGGTAACCATGGCAACAAAAGAACATTCATGAAACACGTTCATGTTATGTAAGTGTTACTATGTAACAGTGTATACATTAACCAAGGATGGGATATTATAAAACTCTGATTACAGTTACCAAGTGGCGATCAGTAGAGTACGGGCCATGACTGACATATAGTCTATCTCTGTATACACAAATAGCTCTGGGCCACTCCGACTTTACCGACTTGAAATCTACGAGAGACTCGAAACTCTCTAAACGAGAATCGAGTCGGTAAACTTTGTATTGAAGCGCGGCACAAATATAAATATTATTGTTGTCTGGGTCTATACTGATCCCTTCTGGCCGTGACCCTTCTATTGTTTTGTGATAGACTACTTTTCCCTTATCGTTCATACAAAGTACTTTGTCGTTACGCCGGTCAGTTAAATAGAACCTTCCAGAACAAACAGCGAGATCAGACCAATGAGAGTGTAAATGAGTGTTTATGGTTTTTATCGTGACTCCGTCTGTGGACATCACGCATATAAACAAGGGAACATTATAAGTATAATCATAAGTAGGGTACTCATCCTGACAGAGGGAAACAATCTGATCTCCACTAAATTCTATAGACTTACAGCGTTTCTCCGTTTTTATAGATTGAGTGATTACGGCAGGATTTTGTGTTAAATTAATAAACAATATTCTACGTTCCCCTGGCAACGTAACAGCTAGCATACATTGTTTATTGGGTTTTGATTCGTCAGGAACGGAAATATCAGTAGTGGAAATTATGCCCTGCTCAGTGGGTTCTCGTTTATCCCTTATTTCTGTTACACCGTAAGTATGAGACCCAAACCGTATATAGCGTTGTAATATGTGCGAACCAATACTGAATACTTTAATACAATGATTATTATAATCAGAAACAACCCACCTTGTGTCATCCAGTCCACATAATCCAGTTATCCAATAATTCTCACTTTTATCCAATTCATGTTTAACATTAACTCTATCGACCACAGAAACTTCCTCTCTATCAAACATTACCTTTCTCTCACTATCACTCTCATTCATCATTTCGTCCAGATATCTCTCGATCTGTTCATCTCTCTCTCCCCTCTTACTCTCTATTTCTACCATACGATGGGATTTATCGTGCCTCTCATTACATTTATCACACACATACTGTTTACATAAATAACACAAAAATAAAGCGGATATTTTACTTAAACCTAATAAAAAGCAAATGTCGCAGGTTTGTTTATTCCACACTTGTGTTTCAGTTTGTAATGTCTCCTCTCTTATTTCATCGAATGAAAATTTATAACGCTTAACATCGGGTTCAACTTGACCGGACCTGTTTGTTTCAGCCATATCGGTGGGAGCCTGTGCCATTTTTCTGTAAAAGAAAGTGCATGTAATTAATTGACCATTTATAAAGAAAAGGTAACATAATATTTCTGGGGAATACATTTAGTTACCAGTATATCTTATTTCATGTTCTTGGTCTTAACTAGTCTAATAGTTTTATTTATAATTCTAATTCAATGAGTTCATGATGTTAACCCTTAATACTTACTTTGAGATAACAGATAAGTGTAAAAATTGTAGTAAGGTGATACTGAAGTAACTGAATGACTGTTAACGGAATTTAACTTATTAATGTCGATTATGATAGTATATATGCCATGATGAAAGGAATGAACCCTTCGGTATTTATGACAATTGTGGAAAAAGATCTGACTGTAAAACCCCTATCTGATCCATATTCACACTGCTTGTTATACTTTTCTTGGACGTTTCAATAAGTAAGTTTCAACCAGTGTAGAGCCAGAACAGATTAAGCGAAAATGCAGTTTTATTTGGGTGTACACCGACTGTATGGTTTTCTCTGAGCAAATATCATATCTGATATATGTTCACACTGTTCATTAGAAGATGGATGTTTCTTTTAGTAAGTTGTAATTAGTGTGCAGAACCAGATCAGATAACATGAAAGAGTAGTTTGAGCTGGGTCTACAGTGAGGACAAATATCCCTTTGGTTGGCTTTGATCAAGGATCCTATTGCTACAACAATCACTCAGTCTACTGTTAACATATTCACAAATTATAATAACAAATCTTACCACTTTTTGGTCTGTTATCAATACACAATAAATAACCAAACTCGAAGACCACCACAATGTAGATTTACTGACTGGCTGAAAACATAGGAATAAAAGACAATTAAAGTTAAAATCACATGTTTTTCAGTATTTAATGGGGAAATATATCAATTATATCCTGATTAACTCATTGTTTCGCAGACAAACTGAGAATAATTAATTCATCAGATGTTTGTTCGGGGTTTACTCTTGTTTTTACTCTATATAGATCCAGACACCTTAAAATAGTCTATAAGTGAACTGTCAAAGAAACGGGGCTGGTAAGACAGTGAAGGCTTTATATTTCTATGTATTCTGAATGTGTTATGAAATCATCACGCAACAATTAAAAACTAAAGGACTTTAAGTGTCTGACCTACCGTGTTTATTGACATTTCTGATTTTAGGTTCAGATCACCCAGTCCCTTTATTAAGTCTTATCTGAAACAACTCAAGTTGGCTGAATTTTCTAACAAACTTGGGTAAGTAGTGTGTGAACTAGTTAGATCTTGATAAGACTGTGTGGATACACATAGTAATCTGGATCAACACTTTTCGCAAAGGCAAACGAGTTACTTATCTAGGGCACGGTCCCTATACAGATATTGTTGCTTAAAGCTATATTTTATGAAGAACATGCACACTTAGATCCATGATGTGTTTGATCTCGTGGTAAGTATCTTATAAAACTACCAATATCTTATCATCTATAGCTTTTAATGTTTTTAAAGTATTTAATAGAATGATTTATATCAAGAATTGCAAAATAAGAAGAAAAGGCGAATGCACTATAATTGACTTACCCTCGATTCTTTTCTTTAGACACAATTGCCCAAACACCAACCACAGATCACTGGTTTATTTGCAGACCTTCTGAAATAAAACAAATGACCGAGTGAATATTTTAATAAATGACAACAATGAAAGACTAAACGAATGAATATAAATATAAATAAATAATATCTTTAAAATGAGCCGTGCTTTAAGACAATATACTACATGGTCATCTTAACCTGTTTTAACAAGCAATTACCAAAGATCCATTTGGATAGCCATACTATCTGAGCCGTGCTTTTTAGGACAATATACTGCATGGTCATCTTAACCTGTTTTAACAAGCAATAACCAAAGATCCATTTGGATAGCCATACTATCTGCGAGTATCTGATCAAACAATTCACTGTCTAACGGAGGCTTCAATCTTCAATCCTGATCGTCTCTCGGACTTATAAGGGATCAGTGAAAACCAGATCAAACTCCTTGGATGCGCAGAGTGATCAGGGTTTACACATTTAATAAATCCAATATTTGGTTTTCCTGAAAGGTTGCTAAAATTGAATGAATAAACTGAAGAATAAAAATATTAACATGCACTAAAACACAATACCTTATCAACTAAATAAACCAAGTAGATAAACGTGATTTTATTTCAAAACAATGAATCTGCAGTCCACACGTCTGGATGCTCGTCTTCGTGTATTCTAAAAGAACGCTACGGTCGGGGTTTCAAAATGACGTCATTATCTAATGACGTCATTATTCTAATGACATCAGTAATGACGATTCATATCATGCGCAAGTTTGTACTTTACTAGCCGTTCCCGAGAAAACGAACATTATGGCCTCCGCTTTGTATCGACCCAGATCAGCATGCGCAGTCCGCGCAGGCTAATCCAGGTCGACACATTCCGTATCAGGGGAAAGAGGTATAGAGTAATGACTCCTGAAGTAGAAAATTCACAGGAGGCGAAAAGTGTCTGCCCAGATTAGCCTGGGCGGCATGCTTAGACTGATCCGGGTCAATACTTTACGCAGAGTCTACAATGTTGGATTTCTCGTGGGACGGCTCATATATTGATCCTCTTAAACATTTCCAGGCTAATTATTCATAAACAATGTTGAAGACTTTGATCAGATTGCATATAAGTGCGGCTCATTGTGAGTTTCCTGTACACATAGCGAGGCTCAATAACAGTTCGATCTATATTATAGTCAACTATATGGCTACTGAATATCATATTCTTGTCTCCTTCTCAAGTGAAAACCACACTAGTTAGTATTTAGCTTTCATTTGGAGACTCTGACCTCCTACTGAGGGTGCAGAGATGGCTACTTTTACGCTTCGCAAAGGAGCCCATTTTGTTCAAGAAGATTTTAAATCTTTCCACTATAAGAATTTGGTGAAAATTAACCTGCCCTCGATGGTAGTGTTATATCAGCTGACTCTCCTTGAACAAGTGTACCCCTATATGCTGCATGTATAACAGTTGAACCCAGAAGCGGGACCAATTTTAAACCAGTGGGCATTATTTGAACAATCATGGTGGAGGACCACAATGCAGTGCTACACACCATATATCTAAGCTCTATGCATTTCTTTTTCAGACAAGAACATTTTCAAATTTTCTCCTTATAAAACAGGTGATCCCCGGGGTGGGGTAAATTTTGTAATGTACATAACGTAGCTATAGTACACCACTGTAAAACACCACTGTAAAACTGTATTCGGTCTGTAATGTACATAACGAGCAATAGTACACCACTATAAAACTGTATTCGGTCTGTAATGTACATAACGTAGCTATAGTACACCACTGTAAAACTGTATTCGGTCTATAATGTACATAACGTAGCTATAGTATACCACTGTAAAACTATATTCGGTCTGTAATGTACATAACGAGCTATAGTACACCACTGTAAAACTGTATTCGGTCTGTAATGTACATAACGTAGCTATTATAGTACACCACTGTAAAACTGAATTCGGTATGTAATGTACAAAACGTATCTATAGTACATCACTGTAAAACTGTTTTCGGTCTGTAATGTACATAACGTAGCTATAGTACACCACTGTAAAACTGTATTCGGTCTGTAATGTAAGGGATATAATTGAGCTCTAGATACTGTCAAGATTATTTTTGGACGAGTGTAGATTGTCCTGCACATCTATCCAATATGATCCCGGTGTATACTGTTAGTCAGAGGTAGTATGACAGCTTTTGTTACCTAAACACATAAATGCATATTAAATTGCAAACATGTGCAGACTGATCTGTTTCTTAACTATTCGTACAGCACTTTGGTTGGTTTTCAAAAATCTCAGCTCAGTTATACATCTATTAGTTGAATATCTACTGACACATAAAGCATTGCGTTGAATCCGCAATTTCGACCGATTCAAACGGAATTATTTCATATTCATGTATTATTCTTTGACTAGAGTTTCATAACATTTTGGTCGGTTATATACATATATATATTACTTTTCAATTTACGTTTCGCAGATGCAGATACATTTTATCCATACAGCATTGTATTACACCATTACAACGTAAACACATTTTGATTGAAATCTTATAGAGGGATGAACAGGTACATGAATACTGCAGAATGCGAATATCGTTTGTGTCACAATTAATTTCAGAGAGACACGGATTCTAAACACAATATATTACATCGAGACAAAATGGAAAGAAAAAATAATGCACGGAAATGCGTATCTATCAATAGTTTAAAACAATCTCAGAGACAACTTGTTAAGTCTAAAAGCATACACTAAATCTTGTTGGATCATTGAAAGAAGGAATTAGAACAAAATACATGTAGATAGATATCGATATAGTATATATCTAATAAGACGTAACGTCACAAGGTGAGGCTAAAAAGTGTAAGCCACCCTGACACTGGCACGAATTTTGTCCCCGCAATGCCACGCAAAGCGTCGTGGCAAGGCGTGCCATATCGGTGCTACGCAGCGGAGCGTGAAGCCGTGTTTGCGGCCTGTTCGCGCACTGTACACGCATAACTTACGCACTGTCTACGCAATGCGCGGACAAGGATGGGCCGCATTGGCACACATTGACACGAAATGGCACTACTTGTTTACGCATAGGTTAAGTATTGTTCGCGCATTGTCACGCTTTGTCCCGCTTGGCGGCACGGTATATATATAGCGTGTAGTTTCACACCTAACATCATTCCTCGACCCGCTGTGGACGATTGCACGCATTGACACGCACCTTCGGCAGTGTTCGCGCCGACTTCGCGCAGTGTTCACGCATTGACACGCAGTGTTCACGCATTGACACGCATTGATACGCACCGTCGGCAGTGTTAGCGCCGAGTTCGCGCAGTGAACACGCATGGTTTATGCACATCGTACGAAAATTAATGCTTGCCGAATTTTTGAAAATTTCATCTTTAATGATTGGCACGACGAATTGCGTTGCATTGTGGGGACAAAATTCGTGCAATACCAGGTTGGTTTAATGCTTATTTAAAATGACGTGAACTTGACGTTCATTTGAGAATCAAGTAAAGATAACGTAAACGTAGTAATTACTTGTTTTAAGTCGCAGTTATATCCGGATTGAAATATAAACAATTTCGTCATAAGTTTCGATTTAAGATTTAGATAACAGATACATATTCATTTCATATATATATATATATATATGCAATACACGCAAACAGCGACAAACAAGTGTAAGTTGTCTTTGTTTTCATTGCATGGTGACTCAGGGTTTCTGGGAATAAATTAATCGGTATGAGATAATATATCAGTTACACTGGTAACGTATTTTTGTCATAAAAAATGTAAGTGTCACAAATTTTATTTTCTCTCTTTATGTTGTTTAATTCGACTGTAAATGGTTGAAAATGTCGCCAAATCCTTCCTGTAGTCTGCCGAGGAAACAGACGTAATTTTTACGCTAAATCAAAGATAATTTACGTTTTTAAGGCTGTTTTGTAGTTTTCGTCGAAAATTTGTGTTACACTTCATCTTCATTTGTTCATGGAAAATGGCCAGTAAAATGATGTGTTAATTAGGGGCTTTTCTCAATTATTGTATCTGAAGCATATAGAAAGATGCGCATTTCATTTCTAAATGTAAGTGTATTCATGAAACGTATTGTATTTGATAAAGCAATAAGGAAAATATGCAAACAAGTATTCAAGCATGCATGTTTGACAATTTTTGAGTTTGCCTGACCTTGTTACGATACGTCTAACTAAGCTTAAGCGCTTGTAAATGTTAGAAAAGTTGAACACTTCTTTTGGATTAATTAATAAGGAGAGATGAACCTGCTTGTAACAGTATGTGGCTCTTCATTTTATTGATGCACACTACGTTTATAAACATGATCAAACTCCGTGTAAATATGCTAAAGTACGTCACACTTGAGCGATGATTACGTCATTTCATATGCGATGTAACTATCACTGATTTCTCATGGAGCGGCCCAAATGCACAAGGTCCAAAAAGTGTCCAGAAGGCTGGCCATTAATATCTAATAAGGAGAGCTCACATTTGACAAAGCCTAGCCCCTGGCTAATTCACGATTGTTGACCTGGATCCAATTCCAGAAAACTTACTTAGCGTTGAGTAATTATTTTAACAATTTCATTTCTTAACAAGGTAACGATTTATATGAACTTATTAAATTACTTAAACATTCCACCATTCATGTTTTACAAAGATTTCGAAAAAACTATAATGATGAAATTTGCTTTTAAGTATTTTTAAAAGTCTTAAATAGCGCTAAGTATGTTTGGTGGAATTTGAGCCTAGTCTCACATTGCCTACCATTTTCACCCATAAAATCTTATCTTAAAAATAACAAGTGGCAAAGAGAGAAGTCACCGTTATAAATAACGCTTCAGATTGAACACTTTTTATATTTAATCATTATTTGTTTGAGGGAAATCATATATTTCTTGAATGGCCGTATGGTGAAAAGGGAAATCAAAGATTAGATTACATATATGTGTATCGGAGCTTTGGTCTATTAAAAAATCTCGAAAATCGATGTTCGTGTTCTGTTTGCTATCTGCTTACCACTTAAATCAGTATAGATCTGTAACAGAATTAGTGTTGGAAAACAGACGCTGGTCCATTTAGATTGTGTTTAATTAATGAAAATAGGTACACCGTCCTTATGTACAGTATGTTAGTTATATCTCGGTAGTCAGCCCACCTACCATTTAAATTATCGTACCAGTACATCGCTTTACATGCTTAACCCTTTCCCACATACAACAAATATGTGGCAGACGACTTTGAAAACAGAGTTACAAAAACCTGAAAAATCTCCTTAAAGATAGCTTAATTGTTAAATAAAGTTGAAAACATTGTGGTCCCGGGAGAAAACTAACACTGTGGACTCTGCGTAAAGTATCGACCCGGATCAGCATAAGCATGCCGCACAGGCTTACCCGGATAGACACTTTTCGCCCCCTGTGGATTTTCTGTTTCAGGGATCATTACTCTATACCTCAATTCACCTGAGACGGAATGAATCGGCCTGGATCAGTCTGCGCGGACTGCACAGGCTGATCTGGTCGATACATTTCGCAGATTCCATAATGTTGATTTTCTCGCGGGACGGCTCATATATATTTAAAGCATCACCTACTGACAAAGGGCCAATAATGAAACACTTAGCAAATACAGAATAATCCGTTTTAGAGGACATGAAATTCGCTATTGAACCCATAAATTAGTAAAGAAATGACATCGCTCGATCCTTAATGTTGTGACTGCTTTATATAACGGAGAAATGTTAAAAATAACAGATGATGAAACTTATCTGTACCTTTATTTCTAAGCTCGAGATACTTAAGATGAGTTAATTTGATCACCATGTGGCAGTCAGCTTACACATTACATGATAACCAACGTTTCCACTAAAAACACTGTGTGAACTAAACTTCAAAGGAATGTTTCTAGTACGAAAGTGTTCAAATAATTCGATTCGATACTGAACTCATGGTTTACATGGTATCACAAATGGAGAAAGCAAACAATCTTTTTCCTCTAACTATATTATTCTTTACTCAAATGTTCTTTCCATGAGTAATCAAAATATGTTGATACGTTATTACACATGATCCTTAGGGATGGGGCTTGTTATCACTATATGCTTAAAAGGCAAACGTGTGAAAGTAATGATAAGGTTTCGAAGTAGGTTTCGGGTGGTTGTGGTAACCCTCTCAGTCTTTGTTCTAGCAAGTTAAATTTTTTAAAAAGAAAACACAACCCCTAGGGGATGGGGATTGTTTAAATTAAGTGCACATACGTTCAACCTTTAAACCTTTTGAAACTAGGGGGCTTATTTCAAAGTTAGTTCATAAACATATAAATGCTCTTTACAAAGCCCCCTAACAACGTTTTTCGAAATTGTTTGATCAGTCAAAAAGCATTGCCGCTGTGGTAGAGCTTGGTTCAATTTATATGCGTATAGTGCAACCAGGCTCTTAAAACAAATTACTCTAAAACTAAATCTACTGACATCAATCAAATTAGTCTAAGACAAATGTACCATTAAATAAGTATGCTGCAGATTTGTTGTTTGTGAGAATGTGATAAATATCATGGATCAGAATACTGTATTGTCCTGTAAACATGAATACTCATGTGAGCGATCCGCTACATCATAGACAAACTTCTTTTAGGATAGGCAAACATTAAGGGCAGATTCGATCGAAATAGTTTCAAAAATTCAGATAAGTGAACACGGCAATATATATATATATACAATGTGTCTTTTCAAAACAAAACAATTATAACAGAATTGGATTATTTTTTAACTCAATCTATATGTATATGCAGTACATACCGCCAAAGCCTTACATATTATGATGTCAACTTTATTAACAGTAAATACGAAAGGGGAGAAAAAAACCGTTTTGAATAACATTCTTGGAAACGGAGAGAGTGTGCGTCATATAAGTAATTGATTAACATATCTCACGTACGATTGAACATGCATATATATGTGACCGTCCGTGCGATAAGGTTCACGTCTGATTTTGTGAAGAGTGTAGATTCAGATCAGCCAGTGCATCGGCACAGTCTATTAAATATCTACTCTGTTCAAATATTACTTACACAAGAGTAATAGAAGTTTTTGTCAAATTGTATAGATTATGATAAGATGTAAAGGCGATCCGAACCTACACTGCTCAAAAATGCAAACGTGTGCCTTTTCCCGTGAAAACAAGTTGAAGAAATATTATGTAAAAGTCATTTACATAGAATACTCTTCAATAAAAGTATTTTAGACTAAGATGTTTTACAAAAACATGAAAAGTGAAGTCGCAATATAAACTGAAACATTTCCTAAACAGTTCTCTGCATTTCGAATTGTATACATATTTTACAAATACATGAAAAGTGAAGTCTTAAAAGTTAGCTGTCCTGCCAAATGTATATATTTAAAAATACGTGAAAAGGGGAGTCGCAGTATTAAATGTAACATTTCCTTAAAATTTAGCCCCTTTTCATTTGTTTATATTTACAAAAACGTGAAAAGTGAAGTCGCAATATAAACTGAAATAAATATTTCCTTAACAGTTTGCTGCATTTCGAATTGTATATATTTTACAAATACATGAAAAGTGAAGTGTTAAAAGTTAGCTGCCCTGCCAAATGTATATATTTACAAATACGTGAAAAGGGAAGTCGCAATATTACATGTAACATTTCCTTAAAATTTAGCCCCTTTCCAATTGTATATATCAGTTACAAATACGTGAAGTCTTAAAAGTTAGCTAACTTTCCAATTGTGTATATTTACAAATGCGTAAAAAGTGAAGTCTTAAAAGTTAGCTGCCTTTCAAATTGTACGTGAAAAGTGAAGTCGCAATATGAAATGTAGCATCTCTTTAACAGTTAACTGCAGAAGTCGCAAGTTCGATGCCTTTCCGAAATGGTATTCGAACAAAAGGTAACGGGATACAATGCAACGAATGATAAGCAACATTAAATATAACATAATATAACATGTCCTTATTAACAATTAACTGCCATCCAATTGTATATATTTATATTTACATATACGTGAAAGTGGGGTCGCAATATTAAATATAACATGATATAACATGTCCTTAACAGTTACTCTCTATACATCACATCACATATCTTTACATCAAGGTTTGCAAAGCTATTTTTCCCCTAAAATTATAATTAGTATGTTAGGTTCGGTATCATTGGATAAACCAGGAAAACAATATAATGTTCAAACTAAAGGTCAAAAGTTATAACTTACCGAATTCTCAAAGTTCACCAATAAAATCTTCTATCCTTTTTGCGCACCACTCTTTCCCCGTGATATAATATGTTAGATACGTCCGAACTGTATGTAAGTCAAAGCCGTAATGCCGGGCCCAAACGACTATGCAGTCTTTACAAACAACAATCACGTGATATTGCGCATAGATACCGTATAATAATACTTCGTAACGATAGGCGGTTATAACCGGTAATGATAAAATGTACAAATATCCAGTGCTATAATAAGAAGTAACCCGATAAGGTATGTTAGGATCGTCTGCTCTGAAAAGGTCTCAAAAACCTTTATGTTCAAGTTTGAATACATCCTTTACCACAAACTTTTTCATTAGATTTTACTGATGTTTTCAACAATAGTTCAGTCACATACAGTTAAGACGAAATTTATCTATCGAATTTTGGGCCTATTTTATTTACAAAGTCATTTGTTAACATCAAACATTGATTCATATGGCAGTTAAAGACAAATATGGTATGAACACCAATATATGTTCATTTTGAAGAAAAGAGTATATAACAAGTATATTCGATAGAGCAATCGAGTGAGAAGTACGGCGCTCGTTGAAACCACTGAAAACGTCGATCAAAACGACAATTTCGGAAAAGCGAGCAAGATACGGGATACGATACCACGAATTTCAACAAACAAAATATTTGATGAATGAATTAAAATAATATTTTTAAAATTCATCTCCTGCAGAGTTGTCAGAAAGCCCCTGTTTGTCGGAAAGGGTAAAGAGATGTGTGTATTACATACTTGTCAAAGCATTATTGAGAAACTCAATGTTTTAAAACCGTGAAATTATCTAGTGATACTTTTCACTATATATATTTTTCTTTACATAGTCTCCTACACTGCATTGAAAATGTGAAATATCTCCATATATAACAGTTTAACTATTAAATAAAAAAGCATTATGGCATAGTTTTCAAAGGTTATCTATTGCAGATGTGTCAATAACGTATTCCCATTTATGGACGCAACTGTAAAAGACAACTTAAGAAAACCTTGTGGTAAAATAGTAAAATGCTCATTATAAGCAATTTCTCCTTTTGCCAAAATGTTTTCAACAATATTAAACAAATATCTTTCATTTAAAGAGATTTCTCATATTTTTGCAAAGTCCACTGTTGAAGAAAAAAGGAGTATATGGGAACAGGTTAAAACAAGACAAAAATAGAACAACTAAAACAAACAACAAATCGAGGGCTTGGCGTGAAACGGTTGTAACTAAAAATCTATTTTGAAAACCCTGGTTTAAGGGCAATTTTGACCCCTTTGTAAACAATGCAAATTTAGGTGCCGTTGCTCAGAACGAGCAATGGCACCTACATTTCCATAGTTTTCCAAGAAAAATGATTTAATACATTACAGGATTTTATGGCGAGGTGATTAACCTTAGTAAAAAAAATACCAATTTTAGTTACAACTGTTTCACGCTAAGCCCTCGATTTCTATAAGAGCTAATTCGGCATTTTAAAGCATATCTTCATCGGCTACAACTTTGTCGTGAATTAAAGAATTTACCTTGTATGACTGAAAGGATTGTAAATGTCATTTTTGATATATCAAGGATATAATTTTATCACATAAATACCCTTATTTTCAATTTGAGAACAAATCACGGAACAACGATATCCAACATGTGTGATAACAAAAACACGTCATACACGCGACTACTGATGACGTCATTTTGACCTTTATCTTTATTATGTTTATTGTTAAGTTGTTAAATTTTACCCATTGAAAAATGCAATAATACGTTATTTTGAATAAATAACGAGTCTTAATTGTTTAAAACATTGTTGTTGTTTTTCTTCTTATTCAAAAATGACGAGGACTACTTTTTTATGCGGTTAATCACAAGTTCTTATGAAGAATATGTTATTCGGTCTTTGTTTTGATGTTGTCAATATTTTTCATTAAAACACACTGTTTAGGTGATAAAAAGAATCCATCACTCGTTTTTCTTTGGAGAAGATTTCTTAAATTCGTCTCGAAAAAGAGTTATTAACCTCGCCAAGAGGCTCGGTTAATAACCGTCTTTTTCTAGACTCATTTAAGAAATCTTGATCTCCAAAGAAAACTCATGATGGATCCTATATATGTGTCATGAGCGATAGACACTATCTGAAAAGAAGAAATTGTAGAATTTCACCAAAATTATCTTTTTTCCCACAATGTTACAGTATCTTTCTTTACCGGCTTTCTTCTTTTAACCAAACGCATGCAGTTAACTCTGCATTTTTGTTGAAAAGGGAACGGCAATATATTCACTTCTCAATAAGCTGTTTTGCTAAAATTGGTAATTAAGTTATACATAAAGTAAATTCCCAGAGTAACCTTAAATACGATTTGTATTCAACATGCGATCTATGTAATATAGACGCCTCGTATTTCAGACTGCCATATTAAATCAAACACTATAATACAGACTTCACAAACAAACCGATATAACGCCACAAAGACGACTCCATATATCTTGGAGACCGGGCGGTCTTGTCTTTATATGCCAAGCCCGGTAGCTCAGTCGGTTGCGAGGCGGGCTTCAATACAGTGGTTGTGAGTTCGAACCCCAGCTCGACCAACATTCTTTCCGACGTTTGACAAAAGTCACTGTGACAAGCGTCATACACCAATAGACTTAAAGTCGTAGGCGTTACCATAGTGCGGCCCCTTTATCAACGGGCGTATTAAAAGTGGGATGAACACGCATGCTATAATTATAGTCAGCGTGCACTTTACACCTGTGCATTTGCTGAATACAAGCTATCAACACGTTAAGTTTGAAATGAATACATTTGAAAATAATCGAGAAATTTGCTGAACAAGAAATCATGAAACAAAGAGATAACTCTAAAATAGGCATATTGGAATGATTACAATCTTCTAACAACTCCAACAAAAGGCGTGCTTGTGTACTACACTTGATTGCGCTTGAAGACACTCAGTCAACATGTATATGAGCCGTTCCACGAGAAAACCAACACTATGGACTCTGCATAATGTATTGACATATATATGTTCTCTATTATATGAGTTAGACAATTTCAATATAGTCTCTTTGAACACTAATGAACATTGAAATGCACTTTCTTGAGCATACCATACAAACAAAGTCTTCTGAAATTTCTTTACAGTTTATTTGTACATAAAATGCATCAAAACATAGAAACATAGAAACACATTTTTTTGAGCACACAATACAAACAAAGACTCCGTGACATTTTTATATAGGTTTCTTTTCTAGCATACAAACATACGAAAACATTGAGACTTGAATGAACGCTTGAATGTTCCCTACTTGCTGCTCTTTAATTTCAAATGTATACGAGGCGTGTTTCACAAAGAAATTTCACAAATAAACAATTACAGATGCATTCTACTGGCTAGTATTTGTCTTTTTCTGATGACAACATTATTACAGCGCACCGAGTTAACTTTAGCATACCATATTTGATACCGCCTGTTTTTATAACTAAAATTGTTTAAAGCAAACCTTCTGCCCAGTCTGAATTACTTGACCCTACCTTATTGTTAAGGCACTTTTTGAATATAAAGTACGCGGAGAACCAGACTAAACTTCTGTTCAGTGTCCACAAATACAGTGTAGGTTTCGTAGCCGGTGCAAGTTTTGCTGCCATGTACTTCTCTTTGTAACGCAAAGTACAGATATAGAGATTAGACCTAGTTTGTGATTAGATTTCCCATTCAGATTTATTCTGATTATTAAAAGACATGCAAGGATAATTATACAGCTAATCTGCATTAGGTACATGTACAGCTAATACCTTGATAAGTGATAACTTAAAAAGCTGTTGTTATTTTGCGCGGGTGCCTCAGCACCAGAGCATATATTGGTTGTGAAAAAACTGTCACTGGTGCAATGGGCTTGCGCATGCGCCGTGTTAATCGTCTTGATCGCGCATGTGCCGTATTTTACCGTCAGCTCTCGCATATTTCCGAAGCAGATCTTCACTAGACTGGTCCTCGTTCGAGTTTGCGATAAAAGATTAAGAATAGTTAACCAGTCTATTGATATGCGAGTAGCTTTTTTATAATTAAAATGTAAATTAAAACCATAGTGTAACGTGTACCGGCGTTAAGCAATCGCGGGTCACCCGTCCAGGCACTAACCGCGAGGAACGTTGCTTAACTTTACGAAAAGGTCAACCATTCTACCAACGTCGCTATAAGAGCATGCTTCCACTTTTAACATAACCTGAACCATTTCGTTTTAACTTTGGTTCTATTAACTTTCTTTATCTCTATCAGCCATCAGTAAAGAGCAAAGTCAGCCTGCGTAATCTCGCCACCTGACCAGGATCTATAATGGTGGCTAGTAAACGCAGCATTTTCCTTTGCTTTATTTGTTAATTTATATGGTGTTTTAAGCCGCGTTCAACACATTTTCAGTTATATCATGACGTGTCCTGGGAGGGCAAGCCATAAATGTATTTTTTAAAGTATTTGGTATCACCCGGCCGGAGATTGAACCCGAAACTTCCTGCACCGAGGCGGAAATCTACCACTACATCACTAAGTTGATATTCAGCATTTCTTTCCCTTTTTGTTGACTTGGCAATGGACTTTGATGAGATTGGGTGACAGTACGCGTATAAATTTCGTGGTGCAGGACTATGTAATCAGGACTAGGCTATGAAATGTACCTTGCAAATGATACTCGACAATGACATAGTATAAAGGTAAATTTACTTGTCGGTATAGTGATTTACACCGCTTTCAACAAGTTTTCAGTTAAATGTATTGGAATAAACCTAATTTAACAATTCAAGTCTATTTGTCAGACGGTGCATCGATGTTTATATATATAGAATATAGGATGATGGTGAATTCCTTTATATTTTAAAGATCGCAGATATTGAAATTGTCTTTGTTTTAATCAGTTCACCCGTCTAATATCCAGATACGATAACTTGCCTAGACGTTATAAAGCGAGCTATTGTGGTACCCGGCTTAGCAAATTGTAAATTAAAACCACTGGCATGAACCATCAATGTAGCGTAGTCTTATACCCAGCGTACTTATTAGTAAATTAGTGCGTCTTGACTTAGTCTGGTACCCGGCGTTCGCTAGTAAATTAATACTAGCATGATTGACTTTCGATAACCCAAAAGAGGACCAATAAAACCTGGCATTTGTAAGGTTTAGTCCAAGATAAAGGTTGTCGCTTTGGCGTTATACTTTCTTAACCATGTCCGAAAGGCGCCGCCATTTTGTGTGTTAGCCTGACCAAATAATGTCATGGTCGTGGCAGATACTTACCTCTAGCCAAGGGTTGATTGATAGGGGTTTAATGCCGTTTTCAATAATTCTTTGGCGGTCAGTTCAGATACACATGTGTACTTGGCTTTCTCACAGCAGTACTCAACACAACAGTCTTTCAAAGCAACTGGCTGCTTTTCCACATAGAGTTTGTCCATTGTTGAAAGACGAACGACGTTTAGAGAATGTTGACAGAGCTGGGGTTCGAATTCACAACCCTTGGATTGACAGCCTGCGTCACTACCGACTGAGATACCGGGGCTCGGCCCCAGACAAGGGGATATGGACACTATTACCGAAAAAGAATACCAAAGATTCTTTGAAAGGCGTTTAAAATCGCACAAACCGCCTTGTTGTGACGAGGCTTTGCCTTTTTCATATTAAAGGTTTAGTGAACACAGGGACGAACATGTCCATAAGAGGGATAAGTAACCATATTGTGTCCTGAAATATCAACCCTTCCCAG